>JABCKT010006738.1:0-21120 GCA_018858115.1 Tephrocybe rancida | reverse complement strand
GGTGGCAGTGCGATGGCCTAGTGATGTGAGCTCTGAAGAGTGTTCGGAATTCATTAAGTCTCCTCAATGGTATGTATCCTTACAGTACCATAACAGGAAGAGACGACTGAGGTGCTCAAGCATTTCCCAAATTTAAAGGCATTCGAGTCTTTTGATTGAGCTGTGTTTATCTGGAGTGTCGGGCATGGTCTCAGGGTAAAGGTCTCATGGCGGAGAGGACGGGAGACCCATGGAAGGGTAAAGGCATGCCATAAGCTTCAAACAATGTGGGTGATACATCCACAGCAAGGGTAGGCAGGCCTGTCTGGAACGCCAATTTGAGCTTGGCCCCGGTTTCAAAGGCTGGACTATTGTCAGTACAGGGCCGACAAGGCATGTAGCAAACTTATCGCGGTCCTCAAAGAGTTGCCTCACGTGTTGTTTCTTGGTAACTGTCGGGGGTGGGAGAATTTAACCGGTCGACGTAAGGGCGGGGTCTTTCGTTGGGATGGACTGAGCACTTAGGTCAAAGACAATCGGTGCTCAGGAGGTGGCGAGATCTATTGGCTTTTGCTCTGCAATTTCGTGCTGCAGGAGAGGTAGTACTAACCAATGAAGATGTTGGTGAGCTTGATACCGCGATGCAGAATGGACAGTTTAGACATGTGTACAAGTGCGTCAACTATCTGCTGGAAATGTCGCCAGGCCTCATCCCGAGTAATTCCTTCGTCAATGCGCTGATATCATATCAAATCAGTCAGAAAACATGTCATGCTGAAGGGAGCAATGTGAGAGGTACCTGCTTCAGAGTCTGGCGCACTACAAACTCTATCTTACCGGCGTAGATACGGTTATCAATTTTGTTTCTCGCCTTGACCACAGAGCCGAAAGCGCGTTTGCCCTAGGGCCGAGCCGCATAAGCCATTGAGTCCAGTTAAATCAAGGGAGAACGGAACATTCCTCTCCGTCGTCTTTTCGTCTACTGACTTGTTGTGGGCGTGGTGGAGAATAATAAAACGACGCTGCCTCAGGAGTGCCTTCATGCGAAACGGCATCGGAGACTTTAAGCCGGCGGAAGAAGGCGGACGAAGGTATAGTGATGGCTTAAAGGTCACCCAAGAGGTTCAAGCAAGATGTGTGCTTCGAAGGTAGGATCATGTTCGTTGCATGTCACGCTCATGAGCTCGAGATAGGGGCCATTCAAACAATCAGCTGGCAAGTTAAATGATGTCAATTGAAGTGGTGAATACTGACAAGACAGTAGGGCTTCGTGAACGTCTGCAAATCTATCCGTCACATCTAGGCCCAGGAGCATTTGGAGCAGCACGATGCCAACCGCATAGATATCGCGTTTGCATGTGTAGAGCGAAGACGACTCGTTCTTATCCTCTCTTGAAAGCGTAACATCAGTAGCTACTAACCATCCCTCGGGTATCTGCAGTTCCTCAGTGGGGGGAAGTTGGTTCCGAAGGGATTGGATTTGTGCAAGTCTAACAGACGTGTTGGGTACCCTACTCTTCAGAGCTTGACCTGCTTTGATTGCGGAGGGTCACCAGACACAAGCCCAACGCACCGAGCGTTGATGTCTATCAATCAATATATGAGTATGAAGTCTCAGAAAATCAAATCGATGTTCGTACTCCATGCACGAGATCCCCCGCGTGGATAGCGATCAAGCCAGCGAGGATTTGAGCTAGATATTCCTGTTGCACAACTATTATGAGCAAGGGATTCGAATGGGAGCAAGAGATACACATCGATGCACGCTCATCGCGCAGGGACTGAATGTCCTCTAGCACATCCTGCAACGATAATGGAGGCGCCTGTTCAGAGAGCACCAACAGCTGCAATGGTCCACTGGAGTGTCGCTGAGTAAGTTTGACGGCGAAGACGTTAGTGTGTGCCTGACCAACAGCATTTGGGACAAGAGAATGCAAGGCGACGTCCGAGCCCAGGCTCTCGTCGTCGACGATCAAGATGCAGCTCGCGGCATGCTCAAGGAAACACAGACTCTGAACACTTGAGAGGCATATCACTGCGAGAAACAAAGATCGCTTGAGAAGTCAAGTCACGAACAGTATCTTGAATGACACACCATGTCCCTCCTTTATTCTGCATCACAAAAGGGCCCATTCAACCTCTTCAAACAAGTCTAGCTCGTACCCAGTCGAAGGCTTTGAAAATCGAGTCGAGTCATCGCTCAGTACAAGTGGCAGTTTTGACACGTTTACGAAATTCAATGACGAGAACTTTGCCATAGATGCTAGTATAGTGCGCAGAAGCATACATATCCCCCGTCCATTCTGGTGGAAGGGGTTGGTCGTGGGCGAAAAACTTGATGACGGAACTAGAAACATACGGTCATATCAATTTGTTTGCAAATTATGTCTAGTTGGGAAGTGAGATCGCGATGTCGGTGTTGATTTCGTCGAGGAAGTTGTCAACTACGTTCGCCGGAGCATCTTGATTGAATAGGAGAGTCTCCATTCTGATGTCGAGCCGCCTAAGGTCAGAAAATAAGAGTGTTAAGAAGTTCATTTTTTAGAATCTGTCGATATCAGCATATACAGAGGAAAGGCACGATCAACCAGCTTCATGGAGGATTCCAGAATCTCCTCCAGCTCGCAGGATTTCTGCATGAGCAACTTCAGTGGCTCTTCCATCTCTTCGATGTCTTCCAAGTCCTCCCTCGGCATGTCGAGCAGCTCCATAAGCTCTCTCAGTCGAGAAACATCAACAATTGTATCCCGAGGGCTGCGTTGGTCTGACATGTCAAAAGATGATGGAGCTAGAGAGAAGGCGGCCAGATTTAGAGTAATCGGGCGTGTATTTTAGGCGCCAGGCGCGTGGTTGAAGAAGAAAACGCGTCGAAGTTCCCCGAGCCAGACTGTCGTGAGAAATCTTGAGAAATTCTCGATTTTCAATTGATTTATTAAATGACGTCACGTCTCCGAAACTTTCGCCGCCGTACCCCGGTCATCCTTAAAACATTCCCAGATATTCATACCAACGCCACTCGCGGGCTGAATGGTACTCAGTTTTTGAACTGAGCTAGGTCTTATGACGGCACTCATTAGATCCCACGCCGAGACAGAACTGGGAGATGTGGACCTGCACAGTGATTCCACTGCTGACTAGGGCTGCCGTTGCAGTCGCAGCTGGTGAAGTGACATTTGAGTTGAGTATGCTCTTAGTCGAAGACAGATGCACAAGTTGCTCACATCTGTACAGGCGTTTCATTCTCCAAAAGTCAACTACGACGAGGTAATATAATCAAGTCCCGAATTTGTGTGGTGATGGTTCTCAAGTTCTAGGAGAGATCGGGTACGGCATTACTTGATGAGGTCTACGATTTGCCAGTCAAGACCCAGGCCCCAAGACTGATATTCGGCTATTTCCGGAGTCTGATCGCTGTTGTTGGCGTTAAACGTTAAGTAACGGTCGGCAATCTTCTACTCAGTGAGAATATTCATTGGTCGTTAATCTTGGTGTCTCGATCACTTATGCTGGTAAAGCTATCAGGGCCAATGGTACAGTACAGGTACCCGTACAAAACAACTTAGTCTTGGCCACCATGATTAACGAGCCTGGCCACCATGTCTTGGTAGCCAAACCACGAAGGATGCATTCAGGTTTTCAACTAACATGCAGCCCACGATTCACTCTTGCCAATAGTATGACGCCGTTCTCGGTGACACCCAGTACGAGGCCTTCCTCAAAGTCCCAGGCTCGGCCTACATCGACGTCCGCGATGTTGCGGAGGCCCCCACTCTGGCACTAGAGAAGGAGGCCGCAGGCGGTGAGCACATCCTCATTTCTGCAGGCTCGTACGTCTGGCAGGACTGGCTTAAATACCATAGATTGAGTCACCAGCTCCGATTATTTCAATACTTGACACAGCCTACGCGTGTAAGCTTTCATTGTGGCGCAGTCACACCGTAGGTCATTCAAAATATTCATTGTTGATCATAGCAGTCCACGTGAATGGCACCTCGATTCACCGTGAAATACGCAATCCATCACGCCAAGTCTGGCAGGACCACACTTGATTTATGTTGTCAATCATTATTTCCCTTGAGGGCCGATGTGAACACCTTCGGGCAAGTGAAGACAGAGCCCTAAAACAAACACGGGTTTCACATAGGGGAAGGAGCGGTCTCGGTGCTCTATCCACAATCAATGTAGCATGATTTTGAGCGAGTACTCTGAATAAGCCAATCGTGACGCGGTAACACTTGGGGTTTACTCAAAGAATTCTTCATAAAAAAAAACTAAGAATCACTGTTTATACATTGTATACACGAGGTCCATGTGAATGATATTGTGAACAAGCACCAATCAATCCAGGGTCCACACTTGGTTAGAGTTATTGTCGATGCCTTGTGAATGATATTGCAAACAACACCAATCAATCCAGGGTCCACACTTGGTTAGTGTTCCCGTCGGTACATTTCCAGGTCTGCACCTGGTTGCCCGCGAAATGAACACCACCGGGCAAGTCGAGGCAGAGCCCTACACCCACAGTAAGCGATATCAAAAACGCGCGAATTGGAGAGAACTAACCTTTGTCCTTGAGGGCAATCCTATTATCAGGGGTGTAGTACCAGGTCTGTGCAGGCAAGCCGGGGAAACATTGCCAGATTTTCATAAGAACGCCATTGCCGGGGTCTGGAAGGCACTCAGATTTTGAACCGAGCTGGGTCTTCTCACTGTACTCACTATTTCCCGCGTCGAGACAGAACGGGGCAGCTTCGATCTTAACGGTGGTTGTTCCGTAAGAGATCTTCCACTGCTGAGCAGGGGTCCCGTTACAGTCGAAGCTGTAGGGACAATTTAGTTGAGAGTGTTTAGTCGAAGACAGGTGCACGAGTGCTCACATCTGGACAGCCGTTCCATCCTGAAAACTTGCACCACGAACGTCGAGACACTTCGTCTTGTCTCCGTTGGGGTGGATTGTATGGTACTCGTTGGGAGAAACCATGAAATCCTGACACGACAGCACAAGCAGGGGCAGAGCAGAGACAATCATGAGCAAAGAAGAGAACATCTTGGATGAAGTTAGAGCGATGCAAACTTAGAAGTTGGGTTTTGAGTGGACAGTATCAAGGCTCTTATATACATCCAATGACTTGCGTGACGTCGACGTCGACGGGGACAGAAGTCCGCTCAAACAGGGTCCAATCGCATGAGCATCGCTGAAGACGAGGGTCCAGACGAGCAATTGGGACAGGTCGTGGAGCAGAAGTTTAGTAACGGCATTGTCAGTCTTCGGCGCGTGTGATCGTCGCTTCCAATTTCACTACATTCAAGGCACATCTAATGAAGCCTCTGGCTAGACGAATAAACAGAGCTGACGGCATTTACACCAACATCTTTGGTTAGATGCTCCACCAGGGGTTGTCTATGCCAGTCGAGATCTAAGGCCCTATTTGGCGCCCCAATCAATCCTGGCTTCTTGAGATTAGGTTGTCTTTTGAGGACATACCTTGAGTGGCCTCGTTAATCCGGCCTACTTGATGTTCGGGGGCGCTTTGAAATTAAGATTCATAGTGCCACTATCAGTCTTAATTTCAAAATATCCATTGGGAGTGCATGCATTGACAGGTGTGTAGGAGGACCCCAGAGGAAGAGCGTATGACACGACTCATCGCCATTATCTCTCATGTGTGGAAGGGACTGTCAACGATATTGGCACTAGGCATTGGGCAAAACGTAGCAGGAGGCAGAACGAAGCTCCAGAGGATATTTTCGACTCCTAACCGAAGTCGAGCGGGATGAATGGACCATTACTTGCACTAACCGAAAACTCCCAATGATTCCTGACTCTTAGAATGAGTACCGATTGTCCCCAATATTTGCACAAGGCAAAACAAAACTCTGGAGGATATTTTTGTCGATATGATGGGGATCAACTAGATGTCTTTCTTGGTGTCGGGGGGGTGTAACAACGCCACACATAAGATGCGCGCAACTTCCGCACCACGACGTAAGATGGATAAACCTTCATCGTCAACGATACTTGTACTCGGCAAAGCAAGACCGCAGAGGATATTTCTGTGTCCCATCAAGAGATGAGTCACCTCTAGATCATGTGGGCGGTGGACCCCAAGCCTGATGACAACTAACGTAGGGATTTATCTTAGACTAACGTCTAGAAGTGTTCGTCTTGACGGATTGAGTCGTCCGGTGTAAGTCAAGCACCGGAGAATTCTTCAACACGTGTCTGCCTGTGCTGCTGGTGGCATTTCGTTGTATTTCAATTTCCTTCCACGCACAGCCTGTATTTGTAAATGCTCGGTGTCATGGTGGCGTTTAATCTAATCTAATCCTTCAACGCTGCACTCCTTACGTTTCTAGAAATTCAATAGAAGTCTTGGGCGCCATGCTACCTGACATCTGGCTGCCAATGTGGTGCAAAGGTGCAAATGCCGACGAAGCAGACGTCAAATGCATGCGGAATGTGAACAGTTTTAGGAACGAAAGTCCAAGCCCAGGTATTTGGTTCAGCCTTCGTGAATTCTGAGCCTCGAGATATCGCAAATCTGACCAACCCGCAACTAACGGGCTTTCTGGTATACAGAGCGCGCGCGGCATACATAGGCACCGGTATGCACATATAATGCGCATGAGTCGGGATGCTACCATGAAGCACCGTTGAAGCATCCATGCTGAATAAGCAGCGGTGTGCCGGTGGGGATAGTTGGGATGATATGGGACTCGTATGAAGCCAGCTAGCGGGGTAAATTCCCGCGGTAGGTGCGGTAGGGCATGGTGCGGCTGGGCACAACGATGGGCTTTCTTCAATAGGATTGGGACCAGAAGGAAGGTACGATACTACCGAACAGTCCAATGAGTTCTTACGCGGTGTAACTATGAAGCTGGTGCAACACCCTGTCGGCTCGCTGATACTGAGGTTTCTCAGTAGACAAAGGGATAGGTTTTTTGAGGCTGCGAATTACAGATACCTAGTCCCCTTGATATCCAAGAGCGCAAAACAGAGTCTCGAGACGTAGAAACAACACATTCACAAGGCTACAGCTTGGCCGCGCGGCTGTTATGGAAGAGTTCATAGTGTGTGCTCGAGAATCGTGGTGCCAGGTATCTATAACCATGAGGTCGTCGATGTGCAGTAAAGGAGGAGACAACGTCGAAGTGGGACGACTGGCGTACTCAAGCATCACACTTCTCAAATGTAAAGGCATTCGAGTCTTTTTATTTGAGGGGTGTTTATCTGGAGTGTCGGGCATGGTCGCTCAGGGAGAAAGTCTCATGGGGGAAAGGACAGGAGGCCTATGGAAAGGCGGAGGCGTGCAGCATGGGAAATTGAACACATCAACAGCAGCAGAGGACAACCTCCAAGCGACGACAACAGATTCCCAATCATGGCGACGCTCCCGCAACCATTGTGTTTCTCCTGCACGTCGTTCTCCCGAGATATCACCAGGACGCGAAACGTTTGAAAAGCCAATCGTTCAACCCATGGGCTTCCGCTTATGCGTCGTAAACGTCCCCAAGTGATAGCTGCAGGATATCGAGTGAACCTCGAACACGCTGAGGCGAGCCCGAATCCGTGTTTTTGTCCAATCCTACATCCCGAGTCCCAGCCTCGCGATGCATCATAGTTGACGATGTATCGAATTCTGCAAAAAACAAACATTTTGCTACATTCGAGATGGCGTGTTCGCGTCGACGTCGCGCTTGGTTAGGGTGGACACGCGTACCAGTAGATAGAGGATCATACATGGGCACGATGGGGGGTTCCTCGATCTCTATCCTCACTGAGCTCAGACACTAATACGCTAGCATGGCAACACCTCGGAGAAGATATGGGAGCGGGGTGGGGCGCGGCATGCAGTATGGAACCGAATGGTGTGGGATGAGGCGAGCAGGAAGGGGTTGTGGACGAAGGAGTGTGCGAAGGACTACGAGCGATAAGTCTTCCACTATTGAGAGCATCAGTTTTCGCAGCAACGGCCAAGTATCCGAGGTTGGCAGCGAGGAAGGTCAAGAATACCACGGGAACCTCGGCAAAGGCGCGGCTCGCTGGATCGCACAGGATTCCGTACTTCGTTGTTGACATTGCCAGCGCGTGGACGGATGTCCGTGTTATAAGACGATAGGATGGAGGGGCGCAGTACTGGGAGGTCATCGAGGACTGGTGTTGACGGGAAAGGTTCATGCGAGTAACGGTCCGCGCTAGAATGATCGAGGGGCACCTGCCAGTCGGCGACAGCTGGTGGGCAGAAGTCGTTGGAGTGTTCTGGCCAGCTGAGAAATGTCACATCAGCCAGAAAGCTAGTGACCACGTCTCAAGCCTGGTCCGGAGACAGGCTTGCTCTGAACCTATGTAGTATGTAGCCGCCCGCCAACTTGAACGATGAAGAGGATTGAAGTCGATTGAGACCCCGCTCTAAATTTTGTTGATGCATGTTCCAGGTTGAACTTGTCAAATTTGTCTCTCTCTTCCATGATCATGCCATGGACAGTATCGTACTATAGCTAGTACTTTCACCTATAATCCATGTTCCCCCACTTGCTCCTGCGTCCTGTCGCAGTACATTCTGTTGCGGTCGATAGGCTTCGTGATCACACATGTACACCGTGATTGCCTCAGTTTATTGGCGCCAAGTTTGTGGGCACGAACATCGACCTGAGCCTTGTCTGAACCTATTTCCTCCCAAACCTGTGTGTGCCACGAGCCTGAACCAGACTCCGAAGATCTCTATTTCAGTTCTGCTTCTGATGTATGTGAAATTTACCTCATTGTATTCATGCTAACCCATTTTATATGCTAGTCCACGACCAACGTCACTTCCTCCCCATACTCATATGCCCCATCACTTTGCCTCGCACCGCGGCCATTGCTTATCCCCCCTCTTGCCCCTTCTTGTGATGATGTGCCGGCAATACCAAAGCCTCCCTCTTCTTCCTTCCATTCTGCATTCCATTAAGTAGCTCTTTTCGTTGACCTTGATGTTCTACCACTCCCTTTGTATCTCGCCTGTCGTCTGACCTCTTATTTACTCCATCTGCCCTCACCAGTTACAGGCCCCCGTCCCTCCATCCGTACATGGTGTACCTTGTTTAGCTTGTGTTCTTGATATCTCCAACACTCGTGTACCGTATAATGTATCAACATATATTCAAATTGAAATTTACTGAAGTCACTCCCAACGGATATCTGACAATAACCCATAAACTGAATGCAAAAGTCGCAGCAACGATGCAATGCCGCACGAATCTGCAAATTGATACATTCAACCTTATGCAAAACGGCCTCCAATTGTCAAAAGGATCTACGTTGGTAACGTCATATAATTAAAGTAGGCGCCAAGGTCCAAGACCGAGGTTAACTTGGAAATAGAATTTGTTCGTCTTATCTGCTACTCGGCAGCACATATCCAGGACATATCTCTACTAGTGCAAGATAAGATCTGGATCAAGGCCGAAAATAAGCAATGCCTCGAACATGCTTGAAGGTAACAAGTTAAACATCGTGGGAGGGTCACCCCTCGACAAGCTAGTCTCCAAGCGCATCTCGTATTATACTGGACTCATCTACAACAGACGCCAGTGCGATTCCCCCAAAGGCAGAATTTGACCCTAGGGGAATATCTGTCTAGCTGCACGGCACGTTCAAGTTCTTGCGTTGTTCTGCTTAACTGCAGGAATCAGTGGGTGACGGTCTAACATGTTCTGGACAACAGACTCACATGGTTGCATAAATATAGTCACGACGCAATAGACAGCTCTGACGGGAGAATCACAACCTGCGATCCTCGAAGTCCGGGCCAACAATGATTCGCGAAGATCGGATAAACCTCGAAGGAAGAGGTGATTGTTTTCATTTGCGAATTGCACCTCTACTGTGAAGAAAACTCAAGGAGTTGGACAGCTTTTGCCTTGATATCAGTCAGGGTCTGGCCCACCTTAGAAAGTGCGCTTCTCAAGATGTCTCAAGCGCGCTGGCAAAGTGGGGATCGTGTACGGGAGCCGAATTGATGAAGGTCCAAACTTGTATATGAATTCATGACTGGGACAGAGTAGTTCAACCAGTAACCAATTTCCCTGTGACAGATTACATGTGATATATCGATACCTGGATGCGGGCTGGTCCGTGGTGCGCCTGACTCCTGAGCGCTGAACGTCCATGCAGGCTGCCTGTCATATGAGTGTATTCACGACTAATGTCGCCGGGATTGCTTCCATAGATGTCTCAAGCGCGCAGGCAGAGTGGAGATCGCGTACGAGAGGATGCAAATTTATATATGGATTCATGAACAGAGAAGCAGTTCAAAGTGGCCAATTTTTCCCTGACGGATTACATCTCTGAATGCTCACTTCTCGGCGCGTCCCGGTGCACCCAGTAGATTGGCAACAACGGCAGCACTATCCTGGCTTCGTTTGACCTGCTCAAACACAAAGCGAATCGAATTGTTGACCTCGGCGAGAAGTTGCTGTTCGGTCGGAGGCGAGATTGCGTCACTAGGTCCAGGCATGGGAAGCACAGGTAGCGCACCGACACCACTTTGCAACATTAGCTGCGACAGCTCTTGTATCTCTTGTTTCAGTCGATCGAGACTCGCTGAGAGATCATAGACTGAGAAAGCGGAGACAACCACCAGGGCCACTTTATGTCACCTTTAGTATGTACCAGACTGTTGCCAGGATGGTACGCGTTTTGTCTATCGAACGATGAATGGAGGAGAAAGATGACACTGAGGAAAAGACATACATTCCAGCTAGTGTATTACGTGCAAGATTTTGAAGACGTGCCACGCGCTCTTGCACAATCTGAAGATTCTGCTGAAACGCGGCAGGAGAATTCGGGTCGGATCCTTGGTGAAGAGTATGTTCTGGGGGTAAGAATCCTTGTTGATTAGGAAATGACGACTCTGCGGAGAACCCGGACGGTAGTGCAGGCGCAAATCCGCTCATAATTTGGCAGTATGCTCGCCTACTGTTGAAGTAGGGTAGGATTTACAGTGAGTATCCAATAGATGAGCGCTTGGTGGCCGTGAAGTCTATAGGGTATCAGTTGTCGCTTAGGCACTCAATTGCAAGCGAGAATATCAACCAATGCGTCCTCGTATTGGAAAGGGGGTTTAAAATCGGTTTGTGAAGGAAGCAAGTGCTATCGTTGAATTGTAAGAAATATTGCGATGGTCACTGAAAAAAAGCGAGTCCAAGATCCGATGCCGAAGTTGCACGTGCCTTTGATTTTTACGCGTTTCGCTTGACCACCACCGCTAATTCGCGTTTGGTTCGCGTCCTGGCGCAGACTCAGTATAGGTTCGTCGCGCTGTGGATGATATATATAATGGGGTTCATTGACTAGTGTATCAGCCAAATACCGATGATTGAGCCACCAACATCTCGACTTCCCCCCATTCGCCGAATCTCGTCATATTCCACTAAAGATCTTTCAGAAGGACTTGCGTATCTGCGCCACATATATAACCCTGAGGTGCAGGGATCTCGTCGGCGCTGGCGCGATTCATCGGATGCCAGAAAAAGGCCACAACCTGAAGCCGAAGATGACCTTGACGAATTACGAGCCGATGCCTTTGAGCGTTCCTACGCCATAAGATGGCTCACTTCACTGGTAGCTCTGACTGAGGAATGGGATACTGTATCTACCCATGATGAGGCATCCCCGCACGGGAGGGAACGTCTTGTACAGGAAGCAGCATCGCTTTTAGCAATATGCTCCGGAACAGCCGCTGCTGGGGTCGTCGTTCGGGATTTTGTTTTTAATCTTGGCCCGGAGATGGATAAAAAGCTGAAGGTCCATGTCAAGGACATGCCCATTGATAATAAAGATTTTGGGAGCGTTGGGGCCCAGACATGGGGCGGCGCATGCGTCCTGACAGAAACCCTACTCAGTGATGATCCTGCGGCTTTCGGGCTGTCAGATGCTCGCGAGCTCTGGGTCCTGGAGCTTGGAGCTGGCACTGGCCTTGTGAGCCTTGCACTTGGGAAATATTTTGAAACCGCACCAACGTCGTCACCACGCACCGTCGTCGCAACTGATTACTACCCTTCGGTGCTGGAGAACCTTACGTCCAATATCCAAGCAAACTTTCCCGATTCGAGCACAGTCATCTCACATTTTCTCGATTGGTCTTCATTCCCTGAGGAGCCCACCACAAGCCCGCCGTTCGATATACCCTTTGACATCATCCTCGGCGCAGATGTCATCTATGAAACTCAGCACGCTGTGTGGATCAAATCTTGCCTCACAAGACTGCTTCGAAAGCCCACCACAACTTGTGATCCATTATTCCATTTGATGATCCCCCTTAGAGCTACACACTCCTTCGAATCCAGCTCTGTCGATAACCTTTTCGCCGCGCCGGCGCCTCAAGATGTCACAACCGAGCTGCAACTCGTGACGATCTCAAAGGAAATCATCGTATGCGACGCCATTACAGGAAGGGGACTTGATCAGATTGAATATGCATATTATAGAATTGGTTGGCGATAGGAGCATGCGGATGTGGGAGATTGAAGGAAAGTAGTGAAAATGTCAAAACCAGTTGAATATATCCCGCATACCGTCGGATACTCTCACCATGACAAACTTTCGCACTTTGACAGTGAAATAGAGTATCAATATGCACCGTTGTCTATGACGTATGTCATAAACGCCCTGTATAGGTGATCCAGCGCAGCACCTGTGATGAGTCCGATATATTTTGCCATGTCCCCTCCAACCTCATCTGACATTAAGTCCGACATCATACCACTGCCAAGTATCACTCGAGCCTTACAGGACTACCACATCGCTGGAAACCACCCAGACTGTTCCTAGTCAATAATTGCGGCGGTGCGAAGATCCTTGGCCGTACGCCGCGTAACCATGATATTATAGAAGTTAATATCGCTGTGGGTAAGCCTAAGCAAAAGGACCGCTGTACGGGAAAGACGGCACGTCCGGGTACAGCTGATAAAAAGCTACGCGGGCACCAGGCTTGACATGCGTAGAGGAGTTGTAGGACGCATCGGCGTCAGGACAGGCGTTCAGTACTCTACCGAAGAACTATCTCCGCAAGTTTGACCGCCCGTGGCTCCTACAAATCCGAAGGTCATGCATAAAAGCGCCACAAGAGTTGATATCTGCCTACCGATGAACGTTTCTTCACTAGAATGAGTTAGGCCCTTCAGCTCACGAAACATCGCGCCTGCTTCGTTGTCGCACAGGTGTGTTTTCTCTTCATCCGTGAGTGTTGACCACATGTTGACCAACGTCTCCCATCTGTCAGCTCCATGAATATGTGCAAGTCCCTAACATCTCGACACCAGCCATACACCTCTGGTACCCGAGCTCCAGGTGACAGGCGGAAAGTACCCACAGCATATGTATTGTATTTGCCTTTCGGCGGCAGATGTCAGCTGCCCCCCACATCGCCGCACTGTTTTACAGCTAGACAAAGAGCAGAAAAGGGAGACCTGCCGACTAGCTCCTGGGAGAGCAGCGGCAGTGATCTCAATTGCGGAAGGTAGACCGGGGATCTTGTGATGTCGAAGGAAGGTTGAGCCATAGAAATAAACGGTATCCTAGGCTGAAGGGAGACTATTGCGGTTGATTTGTATGGGATCGGAGGCAGGATCAGATGCCCTCTTCATGTCGAAGATGGCCAAAGGTCAGCTTCAGTTGCTCGGGCGGCCCGCTGGTTTGACCATCCCCAATCAGTTTTCATCAACACACCAGACTCATGTGAGCATGGGTACAATGCTGTTTTAACTCCTTCTGCTCTTCCTTCCTCCTCACAGAAACTCGTACTTACGCGACACCGTCACAGGAAGGGGACTTGATCAGGTTGAAAACGCATAGTATGAAATTGGCTGGCGATAAGGACATGTGGGATATATACGGAAATCGTGATGGGGACATGGAAGTACCTATAATACAGTGAAAATGACAAAACTAATTGAAACCATCTCGTACATTGTGTGATAGATTAAGTAGCTGGACGCGCTCGTCGCGAACAGCAAATAGGAGCAGGAAGCGATGGCCTTCGGCCTTGCGCCTCACGATGGCTTCACGGACTTGGTGGGCATAAGCAGTATGGGGTGTTGGGAACGCCGATAAAATGGCTTTCCACGGTTCTTCCTCTGCGATCCACGCAGAATTTCTAGTCATAGCTTCAAACAACGTGGTTGACACATCCACAGCAAGGGTGGGCAGGCCCGCCTGGAATGCCGATTTGAGCTCGGCCCCGGTTTCGAAGGCTGGACTATTGTCAGTACAAGAGCCGACAAGGCATGTAGCAACCTTACCGCGGTCCTCGAAGAGTTGTTTCACATGTTTGCGTTGTTTCTTGAGATCTGTCGGCGGTAGGAGAAGTTGAACGTTCGACGTAACGGCGGGGTCTTTCGTTGGGAGGGACTGAGCACCTGGGTCGGAGACAATCGGAGCTCCGGAGGTGGCGAGATCTATTCGCTTTTGCTCTGCAATTTCGTGCTGCAGCCAACCCACCAGTTCCTGTCTTGTTACTGATCGCGACGATGAATACCACTTTTCGCGTGAAGAGGCAATGAAAAGAGACTAACAATCTATCTCAGAGCCCTTAAGAATGCTCTTAACCTTGAAAGCAGCTTGATCTCTACGTGCGGAACGAGGACGAGGGTAAACAGTGAACCTAAATTCATGGTTTGAAAATTGTCGGAGAAGTGTATGAGTCAGAAATACACACAGTATCCCTTCCCTTGCACACATGTCAATATGGTTCTCGTGGTCAGCGTCAGGCAAGCCCGACTCGTACATGAGGTCAGCACTGATGCTGTGCTCCCAAAGATAGGATACGACCTCCAAGCGATCTTGAAGGTGACCCGGATGATACGACACGACGTAGACATCACATCGGCGAGGGCTCCAATAGCCGAAAGAACGTTCTTCTTTGACAAGAGCTTTTACGGAAGAGCTTTGGTACGAAGCCAACGCAACTGTAATCTTTTCGACAGCAATCTGTAACCCCATAGCACACAGTTCTTGTGACTGCGATTTGAGTGGAGCATGGCTGCCGATGAGGTGATCATAACTGGAGAGCATGTGTCAGCAGGAAGACCTTCTGGATGACCAGGCCACATACCGACCACCCGCAGCGAGAACATCAGTTTGCTTGTTCTTCCGTACGACTTCGATTAATATTCCTTCCTTGAAGTGGGTATGATGGCTGCCGAGCATGAGCGGATGGAACACAATCGATCTAGCAACCTTCGTTGCTTTGGCAAACTCTACAGTCTTCTTCAACTCTTGGACGTATGGATCCATCAAGCCCACGAGGGCTGGGGACAGTCTTTCCACACGGAACATGAAATCATCAATGTCTTCATCTACGGGTGGAGTCAGCAGGTCCTATGAAAGAGGGGCAACTCCTGCGCGCACCTATTTCGGACAAAAGCTCTAATTCATCAGCTGTGCTCCGCAGAAGACCCCGCTTCAGAAGGAGAGCTCGCTTCTGTGCAATGGTCGATTTTGATTGATTAAGTATGTCTGTGACAGCATTTCGATGGCCCGAAGGAAGTCTAGTGAGGATTATCTCGACAACTAATCAGCGAAATTGCATCAGTAAGTATTGTCGAAACATTTTGGATCCAAACGCACTCCTGGAGTGTGAGATGTGAATGTCGTAATTTGGTGCAAGGTTAGGGAAGCTGTTCAGACAATCGTTAGCGACTGCAATGAGCTCAGCACCAGCTGCTATAGGGCCGAACTCGACATCGTAAGTGATGATATCGAAAACGGCAGCTTTCTGAACCTTAGGGTGACCTGCAACCGGACTTGGTGCACAAACTATGAGCAGGAGACATTTACGATGAGAGGTGACTTACTTTGGCCGGAAAATATTAGCAATATGATATCGTTTGATACGACTGATATTTCCTCGGGCGGCAAGCCTCGCGAAAGGGACAATAAGATTGTCAGGTAGAGTGACGATGTCTCCATTCCGATCTATGAGAGTAGCCTTCTGGTGTTCATCCTCCGCATCCATTACGGGCATGAGCAAAGGAGGTTCCATATCAACAGCACCATGAAGTCTAAAGATGGCGGCAAGTCGGTCTTGCACGATGTCGTTCAAGGCCGCATATTCAGGGAGTTCAGCTTCGAGGTCATATATGAAGCCCCTGCTTGGCCGTGGCGGTTGACTGAAGAGCGAGTTAAGAACAGCTTGTTGATGCGGCGAGTCGGCCTTCGCTATATACAATGTCAATGAAAAATCCATCCCAAAGTGAATATGGCTTGGGACGAACTCATCAAGTTCAATGCTCCTTTGAAATATTCATCTTCAATTCTTGATGGTAGGAGCGAGCTCTGCAAGAGTTCTGAAGCAGTGGGGCGATCCTCAGGCCGATGTTGAAGTAGCCATGTAATGACTGCGCATGGGCTTAGAACACGGTGGTGAGAACGATCGGGGGCCACTCACTTTCCCGTTGGCGATGGCGAAGAGGGTCCCACCCAGAGGGAAAGAAAATCCCAGGTTTTCTAAGGTCTTCAATGACTGCGATACGCTCAGCACCTGTCGCGAATGTATAATTCATCTCGAAGAAAACAATCTGGAGCCATGTCTTCAGCGACAAACTAGAAGGGTATAAGGGAAGATTCTCTCACCCCGAGGCTATACATATCAGCCTTGTTGTGGTTTCTAACACCGCGCTTCCGCGACTGAACTTCAGGTGCAATATATAGTCTTGTCCCGACCTCTGATAGCGGATTGCGTTAACAATATTGGGAAGAGAACAATACGCCATAATGTCCGCACCAAGGGTCATGTCTTCTGTGGCAATAGCCTTCGGGGATACATCTGAGGGGTCAACGGCCGCCAAACTTGAGGTCGCGAGCCCAAAATCTCCAACTAGCAGAACACCAATGAGCTGGTGGTTCCCTTTGGAGCGCAGTCCACAAACCTTTACAGTCACCCTTCGCATCTGCAGCAAGCAACGTCAAACCCCGCCACGAAAAAGAGGGATAGTACTCACCGATGAAGATGTTGGTGAGCTTGATATCGCGATGCAGAATAGACAGTGTAGACATATGTACAAGTGCGTCAACAATCTGCTGGAAAAGTCGCCAGGCCTCATCCTGAGTAATTCCTTCGTCAATGCGCTGATATCATATCAAATCAGTCAGAAAATATGTTATGTTGAAGGGAGCAATGTGAGACGTACCTCCTTCAGAGTCTGGCGCTCTACAAACTCCATCTGGATGTACAAAGTACGTGACTGCATTGGAGGCGGTGCGACAGGAAGAGCGAACAGATTCCCTATAGCTTCGTCGTCACTCCCACTTGACTCTCCAGTACCAGGAGACGATGCACCGTCAAAGTGAATACTCGGGAAGGAGGACTTGGACGACAACGAACGGCGATCTGTTAGGTCGTCAAAGTCAATGGTTAGGCCACCGCCGTTCGTAGGCAAGTAACGCTCGCTCGAGTTGGGGACGGAGGTCATCCCAGATTCTGTGCCGGATTCCGTCTCAGAGTCGTCGGAAACGACGGCAGAGATTGGTTCATCGAATATCTCGACCCAAGTGGTGAAGTACCGGACGATGAAGCGATGAGAAAGCCTGCTCAGCGCGTTGACTTCACGGAAAATCTTCACGTCACTTCCTGCAGTTTTTAGGCGGACTTTCTTGACTGAAATGGGATAGCGTAGGTCAGATGGGAACAGGGGACTTTGAAGGTAATCTTACCAGCGTAGATACGGTTATCAATTTTGTTTCTTGCCTTGACCACAGAGCCGAAAGCGCCTTTGCCCTAGAAACGAGCCGCATAAACAATCAAGTATGGTTAACTCAAGGGAGAACGAACCAGAAGCTCCAATTCTTCCCAGTCCTCTTTCCATCTACTGACTTGTTGTGGGCGCGGTGGAGGGTAATAAAACGACGCTGCCTCAGGAGAGCCTTCATGCGAAAACGGCATCGGAGTCTTTAAGCCGGCGGACGAAGGCATGGTGATGGCTTTGGCAGGAGTCCTCGAGCTATTTTGGAACGAGCTTTCCGAAAGGTCACCCAAGAGGTTCAAGCAAGATGTGTGCTTCGAAGGTAGGATCATGTTGGTTGCATGTCGCGCTAACGAGCTCGAGATGAGGGCTATTCAAACAATCAGTTATTGAGGTAAACGACATCAATTGAAGTGGTGAATACTGACAAGACTGTAAGGCCTCGTGAACGTTTGCAAATCTATCCGTCACATCTAGGCCCAGGAGCATTTGGAGCAGCACGATGCCAACCGCATGGATATCGCGTTGCCGTGTGTAGAGCAAAGACGACTCGTTCTTCTCCTCTCTTGAAAGCCTGCACGCAACTCGTCAACAACAATTCCTAGTGCAACATCATTAGCTACTAACCAGCCCTCGGGTATCGGCAGCTCCTCAGTGGGGGGCAAGTTTGTTCCGAAGGGATTGGATCTGTGCAAGTCCAACAGACGCGTTGGGTATCCCACTCTTCCGAGCTTGACCTGCTTTGATTGCGGACGGTCACCAGACACAAGCCCGACGCACCGAGCACTGATTCCTATCAATCAGAATATGAGCGCGAAGTCTCCGAAAATCAAATCAATGTTCGTACCTCGATGCACGAGATCCCCCGCGTGGATAGCGTTCAAGCCAGCGAGGATCTGAGCTAGATATTCCTGTTGCGCAACTATTATGAGCAAGCGGCTCGAATGGGGGCAGAAGATACACACCGATGCACGCTCATCGCGCAGGGACTGAGTGTCCTCCAGCACATCCTGCAACGTCAATGGAGGCGCTTGTTCGGAGAGCACGATCAGCTGCGATGGCCCATTGGAGTGTGGCTGAGTAAGTTTGACGGCGAAGACGCTCGTATGATTGGGGTGGCGGATAGTCGTCAGACGTTGTATCTCGGCCTCGACCTGCTTGAGCTTCTTCCGCCCTTGGCTGGTAGTATAGTAGTGTGAATAGAAGTTGACGATGTATAGCTCCAGCGGTAGGGCCGTGTTGATGTCGTCGCAAATTGGGTCAGCCATGTAAACGGTCCCCAGGGATTCTACGACACGTTAAAACGTAAGCAAGAGAAGGGAAGGATTGGGCCTACCTTGACGAGGTTGGAAAAGTCTAACGGTATTAAACGTCACCCCGTTGACCTCTACATCGTGAGCGAAGGTCTCCGTCATGGTGTCCCCAGATGATGGAATCATCGTAGCCTCGGAATTAGCACGCTTTCGAGCTTTGTACTGAAGCTCCCTCTCTGCAAGTTGTCGCAGGGCTTCCTCCTTGAACTCCTCCTCTCGTTCTTGTGCCTCTCGTGCAGCTTGCTCAGCCTCTGCTGCTTCTTGATGCTTCCTCGCCTTGGGCGACGATGAGTTGCGCCAAAAAACGAAGTCGAAACGGACGCACCCTTTGCTCCTCCATAGCTCGTTGGGTCATCTGCACCGCAAGCGAGCCTGGCACTTCGCACTTGGGCTTCACATTGTTCTCTAGCCAGTCCTGGCAGAGACTGACAATTTCGAAGACCATTTCTGTGCCTCGATTCCTTTGGGCCTCCGCAGTTATCTTGTGGGACAGTATTGTGACATCGTCACTGCTTAGGCCTTCGATAGGCTTCTGGATCGTAAAAATAGGGCACGCGAGGGGCGGGTAGGTCTTAGGGAGTCTATAGACATGTGTTCAATGACAGGTTCGGTAGTAATAGACGTACGAACATACTTGACATTTAAATGAAAGCTAATCTTGTGAATGGGATGTGTGACCCGAATGGAAAACTCTGGTAGGCGCACGGCACCCTTTGTTAAACGTCAAGACAAAACATCCACTAACGAAGAGGCCACACTAACCTTCCAAGCCTTCGGGGGAGGCGTTTCGAAAAAATTCTCCTCATATATTGATTTTAGCGCTGTTATTTCTGAGTCTTGTCGTTCTTGAGTAGAGTTGTCCATGTGGGCCTGATTGAGGCCCTGTCATACGGGTTATAATGGTAGATTGGGTTCGACGTCCTTATGCCGATTGAAATTCGGTTGAAAGGCCAGGATTAGGAAAACAAAGCGGATTGAGAAGGGGAGGGCCCTTTGGACCTCGGCAGCTCAAGCCTCCATGGCACTTCGTCGATACAAAAAATAGTTGAGTTGGATGTGGTTGGGAGGGAAAAGACCCTTTGTGATGGCCTTTTCAGGGTTCAAGGACAGAACTGGCAGGCACGCGCCTTGGCCAGAATATCCATGATCGAACTTCACACCATCAGTAACGTTTCTCCATATGGCAACCATGATGACCTTTCTTGACTCGCCTCCTCCTAAGTAATACCCTGGTAATACCAGACCTTGAACTGGTAAGAAACAAGTACAAGCATGGCTCAGTAATCATTCTAAAACATTCGATAGGTGGCGATTCCAGAACACTTATGGCTTATTTCTGGTTCTTAACCACTGTCCAGGTTTGGGACAACGTCACCATGCGGACCGAGTGGTCCTCATTGGCACCCCTCAGGGACAAAATCTCGCCAGTGTTAACTCTCTCCCCTCCACTAAAATGAAGCAACGTTCGACCATATGCTGCTGCAGAAAAACTTAACCGACGCCTTGAGTTTTCCGTCGACAATAGATTAATGACTTGCAAGAAATTACTAGAGAAAAAACATGCTACCGAAAACGGCTACCTGCGCCAATCTGTTTATCGAAGATGGCTGCGGTGGTCCTCGACGATTGGGCAGGTGACAAAAAACTGATCAATATCTGCAGTGGCCAAGTCCACACATGATCATCGTACGTCAGTGGCCAACCACGCACAAGACGCATGGCTTGTGTTTTAGGCTAGAAGATGTAGTCCGAAAAGTTTGTTCGGTGGAATTCGGACTAAGACGAACTCCACTGTCGGCGGAAAAACTGAAAGGGTGCGAGGAAGTAATGGGTATCATTAGGAAGCAGAAAGGGTCCAAGGGCATGCACTCTTCTCCAGTGGGAAAGGGGAATCTACACCAGCTTCGGCGGTGGAAGGGGACGCAACGGGAACAAGACAGACTGGGAGATAATATTCAGAAGGCACGACCACGAAAACGAAGGTAAAAAGCACATGAGAAATAATAAGTCAAAAAGATGGGCTCCGCTGGGAGTTGAACCCAGGACCTCCTCAAGTTGTGGTTGTAAACCCAAATGAGGAATCATGCTACTAGACCACAAAGCC
>JABCKT010006737.1:0-21158 GCA_018858115.1 Tephrocybe rancida | reverse complement strand
TATAAGCAAGCAATGAGGATGATATCTTAAAAGGTTTACTCACAGTCTGATCTACGGTTTCTTCGATCCTCTGCCTGACACGTCTCCCAATAGCTTCCCCACTAGAATCCATGCCAGTACACCGACGGCCAAGTGGCTCCACTCCGCGTTGCCCAAGGAAGCCTGCAAGTGTCACATCTTGTTCTTCCTGAAGGCCTACTCGATGTCGTGCGCGCTTCTGCCTGTTAGAAAGGGCGGATGAGAGCATTCTGTAGTCAAGAAACAGTCGAGTTGTAGAGCCATAAAGAATCTGAAATTACAAGTTCTTGAGCTTATGTCATAACACCAGAACAAAGTGATTTAGAAAGATGGTGCATTGTGAACGTGTTTTCGACTGTAAACCTGCTTTCAAGCGTTGACAATGTCGTCGTTTGATGGAAATTAATGCCCGGTAATTCCGGCAATGTATTCTAAATCGTGGTAAAGTTTGCTAATACCCTGACTTCTGACTGGGGTTGAGTTTTGGGCACGGCTGACGGGCCGGTACGAGTGTAAAAACAGATCACAACATGTGACCTGTCGCGGCCAAAATTTGTTTTTCGTTTCTTTACCCAGCTTGAACGACCTTAGAAAATGCTTCCACGGACGGCCAGGCGACTAGAGACAGCTTTACTGCTGTCTCGCCAGAGCCTTCCTCGACCGGCCCGCCTCTATTCCACTCCCTCAAAAATTGCAAACGCACCAGCCCTTGCAACCGCGCACGTCGCAGAGTCTGACTACCCCAGCTTCATGACACAACCAAAGCACGAGCCAGCTCTTCAAGCAAGAAAACTCGACTTGAGCACTGAGCTCACCCACTTTCTCCAACGCCCAACGCCCTATACTATACTCCCCTCCCCACTGCCTAGCGACCGTAGTTCGGCTACTCACGACATATTTTACACCGACTCAAACACCCAAGACCTACTCTCTGTAATGGACGCCTGCCTCCACAACCTTTACGACGTACCCCGTGCTCGCAGCATATTCGACCGCCTTCGCGAACGACCAGGAAATCCCGTCCTATCCGTCCCCATATACAATGCATTCCTCGAGGCCTATGTCAACATGGCCGGCTCAAAGGGCCCCGCATACGTGTTTATAGACTACGCCTGTGAACTGTACCGCGTATTGGAGAAGGAGAGCGAGTATTTCTCGCCAGACTCGTCGTCGTATGCCATCATGCTCCTCGCCTATCATCGGCAAGTGTCAGACAACCTTTGTTTTGAAAGTTTTAATGATGGTCCCCTAGGTTCGGCCCCCAGTCCCCTCAAGCAGTTGAAGATGTTACCCTTCCTAACCCCCGCACAATCTTGAGCAGAATCATCGAGCGCGGCATCCCTGTCGCCACCGTCGTTGCCGACCACAGCATTGAGACGTCAGAAGACGCCGTCGAAGTCATCAAATTGCTCTCCGTCGCCGCTGTGGAAATGAAAAAATCTGACATCGTCTCCGAGCTTGGCCAGGCCCAGGCTATTGGCATACAGAATCCTGACGTGCTCGACAACATCCCCGAAGCACGCCCGGTCATGAAAGTCGTCGAAACCGAGGGCGGCGAGGAAGGCGACGTGAAGATGGAAATTCCCTTCAACATCAACAATCTTCGGCATCACCTCGCTCAGGTTACCATGGCCCGTCGCGTGCTCTCCGACGACGTCATTGCACGGCAAGAGCACCTCGAGAAATCTGCATACGACGTCGCCATCGAGCAGATGGAGCATCAAGCCAAAGTCTTCTCTGAACTTGGGCTCGATAACCATGCGCTGAGGAGCGACGACCTCAGGCTCTGGATGTGGCAGTGGCACACGCTGCTCAGGGGGCGGCTTGAGGGAGAGATCAAGAATATTGCACAGGCGGAAAGCAAGGCGCGCAAGTCAAGCGAACCACAGCTCGCGCCGTACCTTTCTCTCGTCGACGCCGAGAGGCTCTCGATTATCACCATTTTGGAGGTCATGCGGCTACAGGGGAGTGGCGGTGTGCATGACGGGATGAAGACCACTAGGGCGCTCGTTGCAGTTGGCAAGGCTGTCGAGGTGGAGTACAAGGGCTTGGTGTGCAGGTCGAATAAGATATTTTTGCCCTCGACACCAAAGCTGGGCATGACTGGGTACTTCTCTAGCATGGGATACAACAGCTTGCAGCAGCGGAGAGTGGCGGCGGCGAAGGTCATGGCGGATAGCGAGGGCTGGACGTCAGATTGGACGCAGTACGTGAGGTCCAAGATCGGGGGCATCTTGGTTGAGTGCTTGATGGAGGTGGCGAAGGTCACGCGGTCTGCTATCCACCCCAAGACTGGACAGAGGGTGTACGTTGACTGGTTGCTTATCTCTTATGGTGTCTGACTGTCTTTGTTTAGTACGGAGGAGCAACCGGCGTTCTTTCACACCTACGAGTATCTGCGTGGCCAGAAGCTTGGCGTCGTTCGTCTTAACCCTTTGGTGTCCGCACGACTAGCGACAGACAAAGTGAGCACGTCTGTGCACCCGCGCCACTTGCCCATGCTTGTCAAACCCAAACCGTGGCTTGACTACAGGACCGGCGGGTACCTCAACAGCCAAAGTATGTCCCATTGTCCTCGCACTCTCAGCTGCGCTCTAACCGTCACTTGCAGGCTCAGCCATGCGGTTTAAAGACTCTGCAGAACAGATGTCTTACTTGAAGCAAGCGTGTTTGAAGGGCAACGTCGAGCTCGTGTTTGCGGGACTCGACGTGCTGGGCAGCACGCCGTGGAAGGTCAATCGAGAGATTTTCGAGGTCGTGCTGGAGGTGTGGAATGCGGGGTACAGGGTGGGCAAGCTCCCTCCGGCGGAGTACGACCGCCCCGAACCTGAGATGCCAGCGGAGGCGGAGTCGGATATTCGGGTGAAGAGCGTGTGGCAGCAGAGGATGAAGGCGTGGAATTCGGCCAAGGCGAATAACCACTCCGATCGCTGTAGTGTAAATTATAAGATTGAGATTGCTAGGGCTGTGAGTGTTATTTCCCCCTCGAACTGGGTGGCTTGCTGATATGCTCACTCGGCGTATAGTTCCTGGGCGATACGATCTACTTCCCACATAACCTCGACTTCCGTGGACGGGCGTACCCCATCCCCCCACATCTCAGCCACATCGGTGACGATCTTTCTCGGGGGCTGCTCAAATTCGCCGAGTCACGCCCACTCGGCGAGCGTGGCCTCCGCTGGCTCAAGATCCATCTTGCGAATTTGTACGGTTACGATAAGGCGAGCTTTGACGAGCGTGTCGATTGGGTTACGGAGAGGCTGGACAAGATATATGATAGTGCCACCAACCCCTTGAAAGTACGTCTCTCACTTTGTCTACCCGTAGCTTGTCCGACAATGTACTAATGCTGGAGCAGGGAGAACGGTGGTGGCTCAAAGCTGATGACCCGTGGCAGTGCCTCGCGACCTGCATGGAGCTGCGCGCCGCCCTCACCTCACCTGACCCCCTTGCATTCGAGTCCTCGCTCCCTGTCCACCAGGATGGCACCTGCAACGGACTGCAGCACTACGCCGCTCTCGGAGGAGACGACCGCGGTGCGCAGCAGGTCAACCTCGCCGCGACCGATCGGCCCTCGGACGTCTACACGCACGTCGGCAACATGGTGGAGCGTGTGCTCGAGGAGGACGCGAAGAGGGGGGAGAAGTGGGCTATTCTGCTGAAGGGGAAGATTCAGCGCAAGGTCGTGAAGCAGACCGTGATGACGACTGTGTATGGAGTGACGTTCGTTGGCGCGAGGGAGCAGATCGAGAAGCAGCTGAAGGATAAGAAGATCGTGGAGGAGGAGGATTGTTGGCAGGCGGCGTCGTATCTTGCGTCGAAGGTGGGCTGCGAAGTCTGTTTGTCCGTTGGTGTGGTATTGATAATCGTGACAGGTCATTCAGTGTATCGGCGATCTGTTCAGCGGAGCTACGGCCATTCAAAACTGGTTCTCGTTCTGTGCGCGCCTCATCTCCAAGTCCATCCCGACGGAGCGTTTGCCCGAAGCCATGGCCGAGAGCAAGCGCCGCTCGAAGAAGAAGACCAAGATGTTCACGCTGTCGGATACCCGCCTGAAGAAGGAGCAGATGACATCGGTTGTTTGGACGACATCGCTTGGTCTGCCGATCGTTCAGCCGTATAGGAAGGTCAACCGGAAACAGATCGCGACAAACTTGCAGACGATCTATATCTCGGATCCCAACTCGCCTGCGGAAGGTGTGTTGTTTTGCTTCGGTTGCCGGAATGATTCGATGGTTGCTTATGCTTTTTGGATAGTCAACTCGATGAAGCAAGCCTCGGCTTTCCCTCCTAATTTCATCCATAGTCTTGATGCTACACACATGATGCTAACTGCTCTTGAGTGTCGAGTGCGTCGAACACTTGTGCCTTCACTTTCATTGGTGTACTGACGGTCTTTACAGACTCAAGATCTTACATTCGCCTCCGTTCACGACTCTTACTGGACCCATGCCTCTACTATAGATATGATGTCTGAGATCATTCGCGACACCTTTATCGCCCTGCACTCCTCAGACGTGCTGAAGAAGCTCGATGCTGAGGCAATTCTCATTCACCCCGGGCTTCTCAATCACCTACTGATCCATTTTCTCTAGTTCCGCGAGCGTTACAAGGACTACAAAATTCCTCTTGTCAGTCTCAAAAACGGTTCCCTTCTCAAGGGCTTGCACACCCTTGGCTCCCGCATCGTCGTGACACCACAACAAGCAAAGTCTCTTGAGAGTCTCAGGGAGTTACTTGTCGTGTCGGAGGACACAAAGACGACCGACATTGACGAGAGCGAGGTCACCAACGTCACCAACCTTAGAGCCGAGCTGAACGCACAGGCCGAGGCGGAAGGCGTAGAAGAGGAAGCGGAAGAGGTGAATGAAGAGGGTAAAAAGCTGAAGGACCGTGAGCTCAGCCAGCTGATGGGCAAGTTCGTCAACGTCGTGGATTTGTTCCCCCCGCTCCCCGAGAAGGGCACGTTTAGGGTCGAGCAAATCAAGAAGTCGCAGTATTTCTTCTCATAGCCTGCGTCGCTCCTGCTGCTGCTTACCACCTCGGGGCCCCTGCTATCCGTTCATCCTGGAAGTCTATTCGCTATCGCTTACTTTGCACCATTTTTACTCTCAAGCAACTATCCCCCACCCCACCCCACCCCCTGCACATATCATTTTTACGCCGACTAGGCATAATATTAACTGTATCTTTAGACACTCATTATAGTAGATAATACCAGCATTTAGATGACCTTTGAAGATGGGATAGGACACTGTACATACAGCAGATTCTGGTTCCCGCGATGGCAGAGATGACGTATACCTACTACATCTTGACAAGTTATGGGTTCGCAAATCTGTTCAAGTCCCGCACAATCACGCCACCTCTGCCCAGGCGGACGACGACTCATGGCAGATGCCACACAGAAATTTCGATGAAAGCCGTCCGTCGTACGTGAGTTATTACAGGCTGCAAGTCCAGATACTACAACGGTGGCTGTTGAAAATACTTATATTATTGAACCAAGGACTGTCATGCTTACAACTCTTCCAGAGTCACACTCTCACGTACTTCAATCAGTTTATCCTTTCAATCGCCAAGTACTTGACAATGTCTTGGGTCAGCAGACTTAGAGTTGACTGAGAAGCGGGCCGGAGTGCTCAAGCCATCGGCAGGTTAGTGGACCGTGGCACGACTTCAGGTAAATGCCGTGTCGAACTTGAAGGACCTCAATAAAATAGGTACGTATGCACTACCCACCCGAGGAAGCACACAATTTTCTAATGAAGCTCATGGTTCAGGGAGCGACGGAATCAAAAATTTCCGTTTTAATACATAACCCCCCCAGGCTCATTGCCGACATACGAGGGACTACCCGACCATTTTTTCAGGCCAAAACTGGGCCCATGGATATTCAGGTAAAAAACGCGTTCTCGACGCGTCAAGCGCGAGACACAGGGGAGAATAGTGAGACACAGCGCGTCGAGCCCCAAAACATGTGATCTCGTTGATTCATGAATGAGGATGCAAGCCCAAACAAACGCCAACATTTCTTTCTTTGGAACCACCACCACGTTTAACGCCACTTTCGCGTTCCGCTGGTAAGCCCGCTTTCCACCCTCGTTGTTTTAGCGAAACTCATTATAAACTATCTGAACAGTGGCACTCTGAATTTTTAGAGCCAACCCGAGTACGTCTTCTATTCTACTACCTATCCATGAAGAGACGGCTTACTTGCCATCGGTGACTCGGTTTAGGCGCGTATCTTATCTCATAACTACAATGGCACCCTCTGCAAAATCTGGTGGTGGAAAATCCAAGTCTGGTGCGACAGCTGCCGGGTCAGGACAAAACCCACCTCGGTCTGTTCAGACGAGGAGTCAAAAGGCAGGTTTACAGGTGCGTTGAACTCCGACCGATCCATGATGCACTCGTCCAAGTCTCGATCTGTCTAGTTCCCCGTCGGCCGTATCCACCGTTACCTCAAGCAACGTACACAACATAATGTCCGAATCGGTGCTAAGGCTGCGGTGTATACATCAGCGATCCTGGAGTATCTCACTGCAGAAGTGTTAGAGCTCGCTGGTGCGTTGTTGACTGTCGCAAGTTGTGCCTGCTCGTCTCACCTTGTATCTAGGAAACGCATCGAAGGATCTTCGCGTCAAACGTATCACGCCCCGCCATCTTCAACTCGCAATCCGGGGTGATGAGGAACTCGACATGCTCGTCCGTGCAACAATCGCCGGAGGAGGTGTTCTTCCATTCATTCACAAGAGCTTGACATCGAGCATTAAAGCCGTACCAAAAAAGCCAGAGTAATTTTTGTTCCTGTACTCCGTTTCGCTGCAGACTCTTGCTGTCCTGCTAGTGGATGCCTTCTTTTTTATTGCAGCCGCAGTGCTACGTGTTGTACCCTCTACCCCTTTTCCTTGCCTTGTATCCTATATTATTACTGGACGAGTGATGGTTTGTGTACTTACCTTCTTTCCTCTGGAGTTTGTAACAAAATACTACAGCTGCCTTCCATGTACTTATATATAATCTTCAACCTATCTTTGTAGCCTCGTTTTTGCGATTGAATAACCTTTCTTGCGGCCTGTCAAACTTGTTTGTGCATATGTGCTCTTGAACCCCAACACATTCTGAGTTGAATTCTGTCTTCAACCGGCAATATCGACGATCCCAACCATTTCTACTTGCTACAGTTCTTCTGCATTTCGGACTTTTACTGAACCGTTACTCGTACAATGTCGCCTGATCGTCAACGGACCTCTATTACTGGCGCTTCCAAGCCTTACTCAAAACCAGCTAGTACCCCTGCCTCTCCTACACCTTCTGTCGACCTCGCTCAACAAGAAACTCCTCAAGAGCCTCTATCAGATACCTTTCAATCTACAAGCATTGCTAGCAAACCCGGATTTCCAACTTACGAGCAATACAAGCAGATCGAGGCGGCCTATCTCCAAACTCTCACTGCCAACAGGCGCGAAAAGGCTCTGATCTCTCAAGCCATGTTCGACCGAATCTGGGCTGTTCTTCACTCGAACGACACCTCCGCTGAAAACGCGCAATTTCGCTTCTGGGTTCGCAAGAAATTCACACTCGGGAAACTCAAGAAACCTGCCGCATCTGGCGACGAGACCAGTACCTCTGATTCCGAGGAGCCAAATCTCAAGCCCCAGACTGTACTTCTTCACGATAAGAATCTCGTCGCCGTTCAGGAGCAGATATACGACATTTTGTGCTACGGACACGGAATATCCAACCATGGTGGACGCGACAGAACTTGTACCTCGGTTCGGGAACACTACACTTGGATTCCCAAGGAGCTTGTTGCGCAGTTTATCAGGGCGTGTCCGACTTGTATTGCGAAGAAGTGCGGGGTGAAAGGTGGAGATGGAAATACAGCCAAGACACTCCGCCAATACTTGCACCATCTCGGCGCGGCCGTCAATATGGGCGAAGAAGACAACGGTAGAGCGAAGAAATCGAAGTCCCGCAATCCTTCAAAACTCCCGCAAGAGGAACCTATCGCGTCTGCTGACTCTAGCCACTGTCTCGACCGGACGAGAAATCTCACGGCTCCCGCTGAAGTCCGCACCCCTCAGAGCGCCCCTATGTCCCGCGAAGTCTCTCTGTACCGTGGACTACCCAACGGCTGGCAGTTTCGCCACGACGACATCGAAGACGCGGCGGATGAGTTCATTTTGAGCAGGAACGTCCCGCATATACCCACCTCCAATGCACACAATCCCCGCCCAAGGATCCCAAGTATACTTCCGGTGATGCGGACGTTGTCTGAGCCGCCGCCCGGGAATAACGCCGATGCTGAGTGTGGTTCGTCACCCAGGCCGCCACCTCTGACACAGACGATCCCTAACTCTCCGTGCCTCCAAGACGACGCAGATCACCGCAGCAGAGGCTTCGATTTCGTGGTACCCCCTTCTTCTATAAGCTCAGCTCTACCCCGCCCCGTCGTGCCGACCTCAATCACCCGTGCTGCGGCGCCGTCTTCTATTGATCTCCAGGCTCTCAGCTCGCAGAAGACGATACAGGCGTTTCTCGCTCTCCGGGGTAGCACTGGCCTCACGCCAGGCAGTGACAGTCCTCAGTCCATCGCTCCACTCGCCAGTCCAGCAAGCTCTGACTCCTCGGCGCTCTCTACCCTTGCGATGGTCGCTACACAGAGCGCATCGCCGGCGAACACGGCGCTTCCCACTCCCGTGGATCGGCTGGGCGTACGCGAGGCGTTGGATAAGGACCTGGCGAAGACGGGGCTGATGATGTTGAATATGAGCACGGAAGCGGTGTACGATCACGGTCCTGGTGTGATTGTTCTCTGAAGATGAGATGCGATGATGAGAATGGTGAAGGACGGCCGATTAACGCGGTGAAGGCCAGAGTGAGCTACCTCTAACATTGTAATAATACAAACTACCTAGGGAACAAACTCAACGGCTGCCAACACAGACTATTTCAGGCTGATCTCGTTGCGGTGTGTCACGACAAAGACTGCGTGTGAAGGCGTAGCCGGCAGTGGCTGGGATCTTCCATCACGAGATGAAGGGAAATTCTCTTCTGTCCAACTTGATCTCACACGAGCGCTCAATATTTCTGGATCTTGGACATCGGCCACAGTTGCGAGTGGGGTTCAAGGTTGTGATCAAATGTGTTTCCTTGCAAAATCTTATCTTATCTTGAGCTGTGCAGGTTCAAAACTTCATGGACAATGACATCAATGACTCGATTTTTACTGCTTTTGCACTGTAAGCTTATGACTCTTCTTCGTCGCCAGTCCAATGCTGGCACAAAACACGGGATATCCATTATGCCGATTAATCAAGACTCCGGAGCCTGCGTCAGCGTCTACAAGTACTTGATACTAACAGGAGGAGGTGATCGTCTTAGGGCTGTTTATACCTCAAGGGCGTCTTCCATTCAACACTGAATCAATTTTGTTACTTTTCGAAAGGTCACAAGGGACATCCATTTCCACCTACTATCTGGCGCCTTCATCATGGAAGAAGCAACCACAATATGAGAAAACCACCGAGGTGATTCAACAGATGATCTTCTCCTTCAGGTCGGATGATCTTCGCAGAACCCTTGTGAAAATGTATACCAAATAGTAAGTTGACTGACGGAACCGACTCGACAATAAAATCGGACTTACATACAGATTCGGAGTGGCGGCCTATGTGTCCATCATCCGGTGAATGTCCCGCATCAGAATGACTCAGCCACACCGATCAGATCTACAAACATTATTGACAACGGCTCAAGTTAAGGAGCCACGCGCACCGCTTTTGAGGCGTTGCATATAAAACCAATTCCACCCAAATGCCTCGGTCCCACATCACTGTTCTCCGACCCAATGTCTGCCACCTCTTCCATGCAGGACTCTACCCCAACCACAGAGGCACCGCCTACGTCTCTTACGGTGCCTCCGCCGTTGCCGGAGACATTTGTACAATCAAAGCCTGGCTTACTTGTCACTGCGGAACTTGAAAAGGCGATTGAAGAGTGCAAGTTGAAGGTGGAACGAATCGTGAAGGAGTGCAGAGCAAAGAACAGGAAATTCCGGTGACTCTGCCACCTTGCTTCGTCCGTTTTGTGTGAACTTACCAATTGCAGCGACGTTGAGTTCGATCTTGAAAATGACCAGTACCGATGTCTCCACGGTCTAGACTTTCCGCCCACCGGAAAGTATACGCCGTCGGATGTCCAGCGAGTGACGCAAATCTTCGATAAACCTCAGTTCTTCGTGGATGAGGCGGATTCGAACGATATCATCCAAGGGAAGATTGGCGATTGTTGGTTTCTCTCCGCCCTGGCTACTGTCTCGACAGCCAAGGGCCTAGTTGATAAATTCTGCGTTGCAGTGGGTTGCTATTCATCAGTACACTTTCTCTCATCCTAATCATCGTGCCCTAGCGGGACGAAGCAGTTGGAGTATATGGATTCATATTCTTCCGAGATAACGGATGGGTCAACGTCGTGGTCGATGAGTACGTTACGCTTTATTCTAGGCCTTACATTGGCTCAAGCTGCCCATCTGACCAGCATGTTGTACACGTCTGTCCCGAAGTGGGAGGAGCTGACCATTTCAGAAAAGGAGCTGTATCACGAGGACAAAGCACAATACAACAGCACTGCTCGGAAAGGCGGCAAGACGCTATACTTTGCCAAGTCTGGTGCAACAGGCGAAACTTGGGTGCCGCTCATCGAAAAGGCTTACGCCAAGCTACATGGAGATTATGTTTCTCTATCCGGGGGAAAGTCGCTCGAGGCAGTAGAGGACCTTACTGGGTACATTCATTCGTATTCCTTTCCCATACGCGTAACTGATCGTGCACAGAGGGGTCTCCACGGCAATTAGCAACAAGGATATCCTTGATATCGACAGATTCTGGAACGAGGAACTTCTCAAAGCCAATCAAGATAGGCTTTTCGGGTGCTCATTCGACAGCCTTGACGCCAGCCGAAGCGGCCTGCGAGATGTCAAAGTTGATGGTCTCATTGGTAGCCACGCGTACTCCGTTCTCCGCGCTGTCGAGGCGAAAGGAAAGCGATTTGTCGTCCTCCGGAATCCATGGGGGCGCTCGGAATGGACGGGGCGGTGGTCTGATGGGTCAAAGGAATGGACACCTGCGTGGCTCGAGATCTTGCCGATTCTTAAACACGAGTTTGGAGACGATGGTCAATTCGTGATGGAATGTATGTCATCAACCTAATTTTTCCTCCAGATTAAATTGAGTGTCGCTTTGTGCTATTCTCAGATACCGACTTCTTGGACGTGTGGGATCAGATCCACCGCACGATTTTGTTCGACTCGAGTTGGATTATGTCCTCTCAATGGCTGCAAGTACCTGTCCGCCCGCTTCCAGCAGCTTGGTCCCATGGAGACGTCGTCTGTATGTTCCCGCCTATCTATATACTCACCCTAGCCTCTGACTCTACACTTTCAGTCACATTCTCTCTTCCAAAACGTGCTCTGACCATTGTCGTACTTTCACAACTGGACACGCGATATTTCAAGGAAATAGCAGGGACTTCAAGCTGGTCTCTCGATTTTTCTCTGGTGAAGAGAGGCGACTCATTTCCCACTGCGGAAGCGTCTTCACCGCTTTTGTACGCCAGAAGCGTAAACCTTGAAATGGAGCTTGATGAGGGTGAATATAACGTATATGTGAGTATGAGCTTAAAGAGAGGGAGGGTTTGAGTATCACTAACTCCTCGGCAGGTTCGTTTCGACCGTACGAATTTCAAAGACCCTGTAAGTCATTCCCGAAAGGACTGCCTGCCGTTGCAATTCTCATCCCTGACTTTATAGGAGTACTTCAAGAAAGGCGTCGAGACCGGGTGGGACCACCGCAAACTCTCTCGAATATTGACAGAAAGGTCCAAGAGTCGATCTATCGTATCAAGTATGTTCCAAGTACGATTAATTGGTTGTTGCTGACCTCCAATCTTCTCTAGACTTCACTCCAGGGTATGTTCCGGCGTGATATATCAACTTCGAGCTAACCTGATACCCTGCAGTCTGCAACAAAAATACCTCCCAGAGCAGTTGGATGCTCTCCTCGAAAGGGACAAAGTCTTATATAAGAGGAAGATGGCCGAGCTCGCCAAAAAAGAAGAGGCAGAAGCCGTTGAGACGGTCACAGTTACCACCGTGACTACTACTACCACAACGACGAAGACTGTTTCGAAGAAAAAGGCTGACGCCCCCGAGGTTGCTCCAGTTGAAGTAGTCGCTGTCTCTACATCAACCAGTTCCGCTCCATTGGCTGCCGAATCCCCTGAGAGCAGCAAACCCTCTCCACCTTCCCCTATACAGACTCCTACGCCTTCAACACCCCCACCTATCGCTGTCGCTCCTCCTCTTCCTTCCCTCGATACCTGCGCTGTTGATCCTGGCCACATCACCGCCTACTACGGGAACTATCCGCCCGCCTCACCGAAGTACAGAAGCTTCTCACCGCTTCCTCCCGTACCTCGCGTGTCACCGCCTGATAATCCTCCACCGCAGATCGAGATCGCGGAGGATGAGAATGTTGTCTACGCCGGGCTGCGTGTGTACACTAAGGATGCTACGGCGACTGTTGGTGGTCTGCTTTACATTGATATCGCAAATATGGGGTTGTTGTCCCCCCTTGGATCTCGACCGTCGTCCCCACCGCCGATGGGTAATAATCAGCGTTAAGGCACAAATTATATAGTATCGATAACTAATGAACCGACTGTTTGTATCAATATGATGGACAAACTGTATCTATGTAACCTTCCTCGTCCGAACATGCAAACTGTATCATACTTCTTCATGCTCCATCCATTGGTCCATATTAGTATACCCCACGTCAATCCTTCTGGCACTATGTTCTGGCGCTATCAAAGTCGTTTTTTGACCTTCATCAATGACGAATAAAACTCGATTGGATCGGAACAAGATGTCGAAACAACACACATAGGTATTAGGAAGGACGAAAAAGTTTTGACGTAGGTATTTGTTTTCAAACTTTCATCCCAAGAGCTTCGAAATGGCGTCTCAGCGCTTCGACTTGGAACGGCGTCAACGTCGGCTCTTCAGAAACCATGCGCATTGAAACCGTGGCATCCATTGCGGTTCCCCTTCGTCCAAAAACCGATCTCTCGCGGTTTGAGAGGACAGGGTTTGTTCTTGCGGGTAAGAGCTGCCATATGTGGTCTTGTGAGAGCTCCAGGCCGAGGTCTGGCACCCACGACCGCAATACACGGACTTGAGTGACAGAGTAGTGGTAAGTCCAGGCACCAGGTAAAACGTACTAGTACATCTTACCATTTTAGACTTCGAACAGGCGATTACTGGTTGCCAAGATAGGGTCTTGGGTGACCTCTGTGATGTGCTCAGGGGGTAAATGTGAGGGGGTAGATGTAAGCGAGGGGATGGCATGGTATAGACACCGACGGAGCGATGCAGCAAAAGCAGAGATGGCCCAAGACAAAGAGCGGGATGTGGGATAGGTTGGAAACGAGGCACATTATTTGTCTGAAGGCAGCGACGCATGGAGGAAGCTAAAAAGACGGAGATCCCTGCAGTTACATAAAACGAGGGTGGTCACTCTGGCGGCGTCGACGCAGGCTGATCTGACACTGGAGGAGCTTCTCTACGTTGCTATACGCCAGTGAAGATCCCATTTGCACTTGATATGAGACCTTGTTGACAAGCCCAAAACCTTTTGACATTGACATGAGAGCCAAGAGGAAAGCGAAATTTGAGATTCCACGTGGTATCGGTACTTTGTGTTTCCCAATTGACCGTTACCCACGTTTCTTCTCTGGGACGGAACGAGCTAGAGCCTGAGCCTATCGAAGCCTATTGGTAAGCGACCACGGAACAAACTATCAAATTCGGGAGTTTCGACGAAAATCTTGTGAGTCCCAGTGTCCACGCCTCAGAAAACGACGGAGAAGGGCCCGGGTTCGGTGCGTGTCTGCGTCCGACTCTTAAGCGCCTTGAAAGACCAAATTTGACATTGATCACGGAACACAAATTCTGGAGAGGCTTCATGATCAGAATGACAGACAACACACAACGTATGGAAGTGAGGATAGGACGACAAACAGCACCATGAGACCCGAAACAAGCTCAGCTGAAGCCGCACATAAATCCGTTCACAATTCGGCCTGCATAAAGCGCCCGGCCGGTGCCAGCGAACCCAAGAACCACAAGACAAGACCGCCCCACACGCGGCAGGGCAACAAAACCGAAGATGGTCGTGAGTGATCGGACGAGAGCAAGAACACCAAACTGATCGGAGATTTCCGCGGCCCCGCTTGTGCTTCGCCGCCACGCTCAACGCGTAACCACGACATTCAATCGTGCTCAAATCTGTTTTCGACGCGTTTCTACGTGGTTTTCAGGCAGAAAAATGTATTTCGACCTAGTAGGTTCTTCTAATTCCGAGAGAGTGGGGCAAGACCATCGGATCGGCCACCGACTCGGGTCTGCCTCTAGTAACTTCTAAACTTCCTTTCTGACGGCTTTCAACTTTGCCTTGCATCTAACCACTTCCTTGCCACTCTGACCTGCAGATCTCTGCAACTTCTTGCTGCCCAACTGTTGTACACCGTTCGTGCCAAAAAAGAAACCCCCCCCTTTGTCAGCAGCTCCATCCGCTTTTTGTGCCTGACCCCACCGCTACGATAAAATCCCTGCGTCAGGCTCTTTCAGTCTTTTCTATCGTAATTCTCTATATTCTCTATACTCTAGTTTTCACTCTTGTTCGACGTTCCACACAGGCCACATCCGCCTGTTCTCTGCATACTCCAAGATCAACAATGCCCCACATGCTATCCCCTCGCCCGCATCTCCCCCTAGAACTCATCGCAAAGATCACTCAAGACTCTACCCTATCAACCAAAGGACCCTCCGCGGTATTCTCCCAAGACTTCCACGCCATACGTCTGAAGATCGTCGACTGTAGAAAGCCTGAGACCGCTAACACGATCTACGACATCTCCGGCTGCCCTCGCAAGGTGTCTCGGGCCGACCAAAAGGTTCTCATGGGGCATATACACTTGGCCGCGGAAGTGGGCGACCCCTTGACCATCTATGAACTCATCCGTCTGGGCTGCACGGCCGATCTGCAGGATGGAGAGGGCCTCACGGCGTTGATAATCGTAATGGGGCACATCGCCACCATACGTCTCGGCACCCATCTACTACTGCGCACCTCATCCACCATGCTCGCCCGCTTCAAACTCATCGCGCGAATTCTGCTGGACCAGCACGCCGATGTCAACCACAATTTCGAAGGGCTGACACCCCTCCTCTTTGCGTGCCGCGCAGCGGACTGGGAAATGATTGAGTTATTGTTAAAGCATGGCGCACGTCCCAATTTGGATCCTTCGTCGACTGGTGGTGCCAGCACCCGCTTCCACCTCGAACTTCTTCACACACCCCAAGACATAGTCCGTTTCCACTCCCTCGTCCACGCCTACCCATCCAGCCTCGAGCGGCCCCCACAAAAGTGCCCCTGCTGGTCCGGCAAATCCTTGGGTGAATGCCACGCAGCGAAGCGAGTGCCCTACCCCGCCGATTTCTACTGCATCTGCGGCTCCAAAAAATCGTACGGGACGTGCTGTGCGCATCGCAATAATGTGGTCACGGAGATTTGGGATCATGAGTATCGATATATCAAGCAAATTAGTACGGTCACGGTCACCCCAAGTATCCCGATCAGAGGCAGAGGAGGCCCAGGCGAGATCGTCACGTCGAAGGAAGCCTGCGTGGCTTTTGCTTGCTCTTTACCTAGAGAACAAGACCCATACGCTCTATCAGAGCCGGCCGCATCCCGCTTCCTCCACAGCCTCATCATATCTCTGAAGCCCCGAAACGCCATAGATCCCGCGTTCGAATTCGCCCTCAAGGAAGTCCTGTTTTTGCCAAGGTGAGTCGTGAATCGTGAATCGTGATGAGGCCCTGGAGCTCAACATATATCTGCTTCCGTTAAAGGCCGTTCGGAAGAATGTGCAGCAAGAACGCTTTGGAGGCCGCGGAGAGACAGTGGAATGCCGCTGTTGACAAGTACATTTCCTCCAGTGCAGCGGGGACCAGGAGCGCCGACGACATCGAGCGCGCCGCGAAGATCGACCGCTCGGGCGGAGCGTTGTACAAGGCGTGCGAGGGCGCGAATTGTGAAAGATCTGAGAGCAGGGGGTCCCCGAAGTTTCGGGTGTGCTCCAAGTGCAAGATGGTGAGATCATCTTTCCTAGTAATGGCACGGGCTTACTGGATCATTTAACTTTCCAGTCGGTGTACTGCAGCCGGGAGTGCCAGACCTCCGCGTGGAAAGCTCATAAGATCATCTGTGGCGATCCTGATCAGCGAGAGCAGGCGCTGCCCTCACAGATTGCGATTGAGGAGTTTTTGAATAACGAGGGAGAGGATATCACGTTGCCTGCGAATTTTATCCACGCAGACACATGAGAGGCGAAGTCTTTTCCAATTGACAGCCAGTGATACTCTTTATACTCAAGCATTGTACGCTCAGTCCTCAATGAACGACGTTATAAGCAAGTCGAAGTGATATAGTTACAGCACATATCTCGACGCTATAAGCCGTGTAAGTAATTTATAGTTTATATTGTTGAGTTGATACCGGGAGTCTCGAACAAAACGAAGCCGCAATGGTAAGTAATATAAGTACAGTCGAAATCAATTCATGATCATAAGTTATCAGCACAGGCTCTGTCATCCCTAGCCGATTCCCAGCTCAAGTGTCGATCCCCGGCTTTGGAATCTCTTCCAACAACCATGCCTGCGCCGCATTGTCAGTAGAAAGACTATATAGTATGCAGACAGCATTGAGCGTGTGGTTGTCGTCGCTTCTTCAAAGTGAGCTGGCTGGGATGAGGGATAACTTGAAACTCAGTCCTTGACCTCGAAACTGGGAACTGGTATCTACGGCCAGGAATTCAATAAATTTCGATAACTAATGACAAAGTGGGTGGCACAATCGCGTCTCGTACTTACAAACGCGGGGTGCTGATGTCCATCAGATGATTAAGATCCCAACATCATGCGTCAATCACGTGACCACAGGATCTGACTCAGATAAAGACTTCGTGGATGCCTGAGGTGTGTGCCTCAGACTTCGAGTCCCTCCATCGATGCTCTCACACCATCGCAAGACCACAGCGTATTGACTATGCAACGAGATGTATGTGTGTTTGTTTCAAAATGATTTGAATCCACGACATAGGCGCTTCTGATCTAAAGCAGCAGGAGGCCAAAATGCTGGAGGGGATGTTGACCACGACGGTGGTTGAGGAAAGCCACCGCGCAAGTGAAGAGGCTGCAGCAAATATAGGTGCATAAGTGGTATACTGATTTTTCCCGTTGTCCTGTCCAACAAGAGCTGTAGTATTCCCCGATCTGCGCCGATCCCATGCCGAGGGTGCCGAGGATGTAGAACGTACGGCAATTCAGGGGACTTCCAAGGAAGAGTCTCAAGGACCTCCACGTGCGAAACATTCAAATCGTGTCTAAATGTTCAGCTCAGATATTCTTCTGTGTAAGCCTTTGATCACCATCGTCGCCCCTCCAGAGTGCGACGTTGGTTGAACCATCTATACCTTGCGTTCTCGGGTAAGCTTGACTAAAACAGTATCAGAACCCATTATCGTTACTCAACTTGAGACAGTCTCGAGAATCACATTCAGCGTCATATGGCAACTTTCTATAATACAAGGACTAATCAGTCTCATCAATCTATTCCCTCTTATCTACCGCTATCCTTCGCAGGTCCCGTTCTTGGGCCTGCCTCTCCATTACTATGAGAGACTTCTTCGCCTTTCCACCGTTGCCTCGCTGCTATCGATACAGGACGAAATTGAGCAGGTTTTGAGGGTGTCTCAAACACAATTTACCACGGCAATGAAGAGGGAGTGGGAGACTACCAATGTTGTTGCAATTCTTCTCGTGTCGTGAGTCCTTTGTCGGCTATCGAAGTAGTCGCAAATACTGAGGTCAGGATCAACTAGAGCCATCATCAGCATGCTCCAACTCAACCCTGTTCTTCCCGATATTATCATTCGGACTCCCATTTTCATATCGTTAATCTGCGTACTGATGAGCCTCGTGAATGGATGTCTCTATATAGTGCGATTGCCGGTTATAGAGGAGATGATTAGTCGCTCCATGGTGCGTTCACGACTTTCACACCACCAGCCCCTCATGGCGACGGCGCCTTTAGGATTTCAGTGAAAGCCGCAGGGGTGACCTCAGGACAACCGGAATGCTTTTATCTATGCCGGTTGTATGGTTAGCCTGGTAGGAAGATATCCGGACTTACTGGAGGACTTGACACTAATTGCCGGTGGTTTCTCATTTTCAGGTCGTTAATAACGTTCACCATTGGGCTGATGCTCCTGGTGTGGCGTACTCCCGCGCCTCTCCCCCCAGTTGCCACCGCTGGGGCGGTCCTTGCATCGAAAACTGTTATTACCTCTGTCCTCTGTATTGGGATCATCCACATTGCGGTAATCATGACTCAAATCAAAATGCATGGTAGAACGGCGGACAGGACATCTTTTCGGCAGATGTGTCAAGAAGCTTTAGACAGAGCACGGGAAAACGACACGCAGTAGTGAATCAGTAGCGAAGCATCATCCAATGTATTCGAGGTGTTGCATAAATTTGACAGTGTAATGCCATCCTTATCTTCAATGTTCGGGGACCATATCCGTGACGATTTAAACGCCAAGCCACATGTTAAATGCTTACCATCTTCTCCTTTGTTGGAGTCATCTGCCATCTGGATTGGCAGACGCGGCTTTCGTGACGGTCCGCAGCACTTCCGACGCGGTAAGCATCAAATGCCCTTTCAGTCCAGCTTTGCACTGATATGTGTTCCCTCTCCGATTGATCTCAGAATTGACGCATCTCATTGAACCCTCAGAATTTGTATTCCGTGATCTGCTCCTGCCAACTTTGATCTCTCTAGGCGCTTAAGGCTCGGATGCAGGTATGCACCGATTCCTTCTTCGTCGATCTATCTAATAGTTTTACTATTACAAGCCGCAATCTCGCACCCCTGATCCATGTGAAATGGCTCTCTCTAGGCGCTTAAGGCTCGGATGCAGGTATGCACCGATTCCTTCGTCGATCTATCTAATAGTTTTACTATTACAAGCCGCAATCTCGCACCCCTGATCCATGTGAAATGGCTCTCTCTAGGCGCTTAAGGCTCGGATGCAGGTATGTACCGATTCCTTCTTCATCGATCTATCTAATAGTTTTACTATTACAAGCCGCAATCTCGCACCCCTGATCCATGTGAAATGGCTCTCCGCATACAGGTATTAATCAATCCCGCCGGCCCAAATCGCTTCCTGCAATAGCTCATCACGGGCCTATAATTAGCATCTTTCCTGTGGATGCGTTCTCTCATATGCTGGTCCTCGATTATCCAAGTATCAGCGAAAACGCTGAGCTCCGGATATTGGCAGAATATCGCCTTCCACTTTACCCATGGTTATTGGAAGAGATTCCAACGCCAAAAACCGACGCTTGAGCTGGAGTTGACTATGTATACATCCACACAACCACGCAGTTTGTCTTGTTATGTCTCCTGAATTGAATTTCACTGTATAATACTCGCCATTGCGGCTGGGTCTCTGATATCAGCTCAACAAATTCTTACGTGCCGTATGGTGTCGGGATACATACCCGGCGTGTCTCCGACTTGCTATTATCTCCATACATATACATGGCCATAGCCTTTCGCTGTAGTAGGCGTGTCGTCGCTTCAGACGTGTATAAATCATCAGTGAGCTGGCCGGGGTCAAGGGCTGCGGTCGAAAAATGTACCTGTGCCACGGCCGTGTGCATCTCAAAGCTTGACTCAACCTCAGCCTCAAGCAACACATCTAGTCCAAGGAATTCTTACTTAAATGCACACAGAATTTGAGCGCACCCGCGAAAGAATCCACACAAATTTGCCAGTCTTGATCAGCGAGGTATATATAGATCGACAAGTGTACTGTAGCGCAAGAGCGGGGTCTCGCGAAGTATGTGAACAAGCGCTTGGGCTTGGGGGTTGGAGCGGAGCACAGCAACAGCGTACAGGGGCGGGGTCGCAACGCGTTGCCAGGATTTGCATATGACTAACAGGGAGGATGTGTCGGATTTAGTGTAGTTGGAGAAGGGCGAGATGTGTTCCATGCAGCGAAAGGCATCGTCGGGCACGCGCAGGGTGGGGTTAGGATTTCTCGGAGGATTTCGTCTGGTAGGTGTTTGTACATGGCGGTCAAGAGCAAGCGGTTGTAAGGCCTTGTGGCGTAACTAATTTAAATAACTTCATATGAAGGAGAACATCATGTGACCGCGTTGACGATTAGATTCAAGATTAGATGTGACAACCAATAGGCTACCAATCTCTCCCCTTATTGGCCGCGAGGTGGGCCAGGCTAAACTTCTGTGAATCGCGGACATATGGGTATCTGCGAAATCCATAAGTCGAAACACCAACAGCGCAGCCAAACAAAGAAGAAAAAGGTTATCATTCAGATGGAGGGGGCTTACATTACGTGGCATGTGGACTCAGGTTCAGGAAGACGTGTCACATCTCAACACCAAGGACGGACGTCGATCGCATTCGCCTGGATTAGCCGCATAGAGGGCGACGAGAGATGGGAGACGTGAGTTCAGTAGAGCGAGGCCGACGCGTCGAGGTTCTGCATGTGCTGAATGTGCCATGCGCGAGAGTACGATGCGGACGGATCCAAGCCGACGGGGTTCAGCGTTGAATGTGAGGGCCAAGAACGCGTTGAGTGTGAGCTTCGGATTATGAAACCTGTGATGCCCAGAGATTGGGTGGACGATTAGAACATGGAAGGATATCAAGGCATATAACGCACATATGCATTGAGAGACCATCTGGTTTCGACTGGAGTGTACGAAGCCAGTTAATCGTGGCGGTCGTTTGGGTGGAGGTGCATGCTGGGAGCCTGAATTCAAAGTGGCACTTGGCATTGGCATGGACGCTCTCTGTTGAAGAGGCTTCACATCCTCCCTGGCCGTGAGTGATGACGAGCTAGTGTTGCCGGAAAGTAAAGTCAAAGCCGGCTTAAAGCGGAATGACCCTGGCTTTAAGGAACATTAAGGTCAGCTT
>JABCKT010006736.1:0-21204 GCA_018858115.1 Tephrocybe rancida | reverse complement strand
TTGGGGGCAAAGCCCCCAATGCCTGTACAAAAGACATGACCAAACAAAGTGAGAGTCATGTCTGTACTGACAACTGCATAAATACAAAAGACATGACTGAACAAAGTGAGTGTCAGGCCTGCACTTAGCTGTTGCACAAAGTGCAACAGGGGGATTGGGGGCAAAGCCCCCAATGCCTGTACAAAAGACATGACCGAACGAAGTGAGAGTCATGTCTGTACTGACAACTGTGTAAATATGAAAGACATGACCGAATGAAGTGAGTGTCAGGCCTGCACTTAGCTGTTGCACAAAGTGCAACAGGGGATTGGGGGCGAAGCCCCCAATGCCTATACAAAAGACATGACCGAACGAAGTGAGAGTCATGTCTGTACTGACAACTGTGTAAATACGAAAGACATGACCGAACGAAGTGAGTGTCATGTCTGCATTGACAATTGTGTAAATACGAAAGGCCTGACCGAACGAAGTGAGTGTCAGGCCTGCACTTAGCTGTTGCGCGAAGCGCAACGGGGGGATTGGGGGCGAAGCCCCCAACGACTGATGAAATCCATGCCGAAGGCATGGTTTCGCAGCTCGTAGTAAATGGAACGACTCTGAATCAACAACCAGGCCCAAAATAGCAATTGCACAGCCACTTCTTCCCTTGTTCCGATCTTCTTCAAGTTTTGACTCAGAAACTGGCTGCCGCACCAACTTGCTTTCCAGTTGTGTTCTCTTGCGACCCCCCGTACCAACCTTAGCCTCTGCGACAGGTCTACCATGCATTTTCTAATATAGCTCTACAAAGTCACTTGATTCCTCATTAAACAACGTCACTGCGATCTTGATGACCTGGACCGTTAATCGTAATACATCACCCGCTTCGACTGTGCTGTTCCTGACGTTCTTGACCGCTTTGGAGGACTAGAGGACCACTTTCTTTGAGTGATCTTCCACTGGTGTGCTTCCCTTCGTTTGGGTTTGGTTTGGGTGGCCTGAAAATCGAGTACAAGTATCGTGAGCAACTCAGATATCACTTTACTCCAAAGCTACCCCTCGATAAATCCGTACTCTATGACAACTCTATGGTTTCTTTGGCTCGGCTTCCATAAGTTATTATACTCGCATATTGCACCACATACCTACCTCGACAGCACTGTGGGTACTTGCTTAATTAGCTGAATTTCAGCAAGAAAGCCTCACGCCCAACTTTCAACGCTCAACGGCGTTCGCTCACTTGCATCATATCCATAATCTTCTCTTTCCTTTGAAACTCCGCATCGTAGCCGTTACAACCACCATGCCAGAAATACGGAACTTCATCGAGTTCTTAGCGTTGTTCCAAGATGAATTGCGTAGGGCCAATTACAAGCTACCAAACGAGATGGAGGTCCAATTGGGCCTTTCCGTCAGTCCAACAGCTTCAATGGCTCCGGCCATTGGATCGGTGATTCGGGCATCTATCTTTCAGACTAATTTCCCATCGCCACTCGTGAGGAGCTCATCGTAAGCGCAGCGTCTATCTGAACGGAGATCACACTTGACCCATTAACAGCTCATGTCCGCAATGTTGTGTTGCAGACGGTCAATTGTAGCGCTCTTGGAGACGGTCGGGTATGGACACCTTGGAGTCGATCGAAGGCATCGAGCCTTCGATATCACATCCGAGAGAGCGACGGAACTTTTGGGCAAGATATATGGTCCGCTGATATCCTTCACACGGAGAACATGAGTCGCAAACTCCCCAGCCCGTATCTCTGCTTTAAGCTTTATTTCATATGTATAGGACTTCGAGGGCCCATTCGAATGCCAGGGGACGACGATATACGAGCACAAGAGCCTATCGGTGTCAAAATGTATGCATCATCATCATCTTTGTGTGGCCTTGATTGAGCTGATGAAAGGGTCAAACCAAGTATCCGTCGAGTTGAATTGCCAATACGATTTGACACTTTCTTCGTATGCATACCAGACTATCTTCACCCCTCGTCATGCCTTGCCCATAATGCATCCACATACATCGCACTATCTATCTTTCGACGTCACTTCGACACAGAAATCAGATTCGATCAGCATCAATGCATCATAAGCTATTTTCAAGAGATGGATCGGCAGGGAAGTGGATGACAACAGGATCGCGTGCTCGCCACACCCGCCTGAACGCAGGTTCACAGAGGTAGCTAGAGACATAAAATTGCTTTCAAAGTCGAAAGGAAACAAAATACGTACCGTCATGAACGAAAGTGACCTCACCCATTGTGCGTGTACGAGTCCCTCGCCGACCTCGTCAGCTATTCCTGAAAAGCCGCTGACCACTGTCGCGGAACATAAGATAAAAGAAAGAACGATGACACTAATGCTTAAAAGGCCTGGAATGGACACCGCCAGTAATTGATGCAGTCCAGGCGGCTCTTGACACGAGTTAATGATGCTGTGCAGTAAAGAGCAAGCGTGTCGATAGTGGACCAGATACCATCGGCACTGCTCCTCTCGACACTGTATCGCCGAAAGACTGAAAAGATCATGGCTTGTAGCTTAAGTCAAGAGAATCATCATGCCAAAAGTAGCGTTTAAACGTCGCGTCGATGAGCAATCGACAGCGCCCTCCTCTTAGGCGCTCGAATGTGGATGGGACGTAACTGATATACGCTGAGGGTTGCAATCGCAAAGACAAGGGAAACGCGCTATTTGACACCTTGTACATACATTAATTGAACCTGCATACTAAATCCCTGACTCGCCAAGCTTTAGTAGGCAGAGACGATTTCAAAAGCCGGGCTTCTGTTGCCCGAGTCACCAAACACTGGTGAAAAATAGGAAGTTCAACACGTTTGCACACCAACTGCATACGATTGAGAGCTCACAAGTGATGGTGTACTCGCCAGGGGTCACGGCGGGCACGGTGACGTCGACACTGCCGCTGCGAAGGTCAAAGCCGGTGGACAAGGTTTCCAGAGGCCCGGTAGCAACTGCGGCGAAATGTCAATGAGAGATTGAATATCTTGTTTTCACAACGAGCCAACCTGAGTTGAGAACGACGGACGCGAGAGTGGGAATGTCCACAGGAACGTCAGACGGGTCCCTGTTGGCGTCGGTGATCAGCTTGTTGTAGTTCGGCCTGCTAATAGATTTACCATGTCACGGTCTCAACATTACCAACCACCCAGGTCGTGGTAGTATCTGGGCTGATGATATGGGGAGAAAAGACGGTCAACGTAGACCGAACTTCAACAGCTGCACCGCTCGCAAAGGAGAGCAATGATGAAGAGAGAATGGCGAAAAGGACGTTGATCTGCATGTGCATGTCGAATAAGCGAGGGTAAGCGATACTGGCATTCGATGGCGTCCTTTCTGTATTTATATTCTTGGAGGCTGCAACCTGGGTGGGTCTATGGCCAACGCTCGCCGCAACAGTTCTGAGAATAGATTTGCAGGACTGGATGTGTGATTATGCCCGGTTTCGGTGACATCGCATGTTTCCCGCACGCAAGGGCTGTGACTTCGTACCATGCATCTGGAAAAAGTCTGAGTCTCGAGAGGCCTAGAGAGCGGCCTGGACCACACTTATTCACCACTACTCGCTGCAGTCTTGGAAAGTTGAAACATAGATGCTAAGATATAGGTCATTTACAAATTAAAACAAACCTAGCTCCACTAGTCAACCGCAGATCACTCAAATTGTTTGCCTTTTGACCGGCAGTTCGAAAACAACGCCTCGCGGAGAGGAAGGGCCGCCAGCCCGAATGCTGCGAACGCGTTTCTGTCAGCGAAGTCGCGTCCCAAGGCTGTGCATCGGTCTCAACCGCCGACGTGCACCTGAGCTCAGGACTAGTTATGGGTGAATGAAGAGCGAAAATCGTAGGATGAGTGGTGGTCCATTGAAGTTGGTGGGAGCTGGCAAGCAGCACAGCACAGCCACATGATTTTGCTCAATTCTTGCTGCCTCTCAGAAGTACTAATCCAAACCATCTGCTTAATCTTCTCCCAAGACACGGGAAACCTTGTGTCATTACTTGCCGTTCCGATATCTACAGAGCATAATTTTTGAGTTGCCAGTTGCCGTCTTTAGATGGATCTCCCCAAGGCGTCTCGGATGAGTGGCGCTGTGAATTCGCCAGGAACGAAGACAGCAAGAAATCCGCTGCGTCCTCCTTACTCAAGATCTGGTGTACTTGACAAGTAATTAAGTGACCAAACGCCCATTCTGTTCTTCTTTGACAACTTTCATTGGACCTCAACAGGGAAACCCCTTCGCTTTGGTCAATCATAATATTCTCAAGAGAACGTAAATTCCACTATATAGTATAGCCCGAGTCATAGGGATGTCTTTAGGCCGAGACGATCTTAAAGACCGGGCTCACGTTGCCAGAGTCTCCAAACACTAGGTAAGTAGGCTTAGCATATTTGTATATCCAATGCATGTCAGTTGCTCACAAATGATTCTGTAATCGCCAGGGGCAACATTGGGTACGGGCACGTCGACGCTGCCGCTGCGAAGGTTAAAACCGGAGATCAGCCTGACGTGGAAGCTAGGGGGTTTCTCAGCTGTTGGGGTAAACTGTCAAAGTGAATTCAACATCCTAATTTCAAAATGGCCATACTCGTTTCAAGGTCGACGGCCGCGCCGTTGGAAATGTTCACAGGAGCATTGGACGTGTCCCTGTGCAGCGATGTCAATAGATTTGTTACAAAACGCCCTCGCTACTATCTCACCATGTAACGGTTTCAACGTGCCCAGCAACCCAGGTCGTGGTTGCATCCGGGCTAATGATGCGTGGTGAAAAGATGTCCAGTGTAGACCGAACATCAACTGCCGCGCCATTAGCGAAAGAAAGCAGTGACGATGAGAGAAGAGCGAAAAAGAGGCTTGTTTGCATATGCATGTCGCTGAGAAGTGAGGGTACTGAAGGACGAGTGATGTTGGTATCTGGAGGCATCCTTGCGGCGTTTATATGTTGGTGGCTGCAGCGTGGGTCCAAGGGCAATGCTCGTCATGGTGTCAACTTGAAGGAGCAGTTCTGGAAATAGTCTTGCAGGATGGAGATGTGATTACGCCAGTGTCGCTGACAGCGTATTTGCCGAACACCCGGTAGGGATAAAGTAGCTGCGGGACTCTACTTAGGAGCACTTGTGGCCACCATAGTCACTGTAGGCTGGAAACATATACATACATTCTAGAAATTAGTCGAGTACAAATTACAACCAAACCTCGTGCCATACGAAAAACCTATTCAGACGCAAATCGCACAGTTCTCTTCTTTTTGATAGGCGGCTCTTGCGGGGAGGAAAAGCCAACTGGATCCACAGGCCTAATGCGTTTCAGCGAAGTCGCGTCCAAGGGCCGTGCATCTAACTCATCCACGGGCGCCGGTCGAGCAATGAGCAGCGGCATGTCAACGACTGAGCGTTTTTCCGGTGGATAGTCTATAAATTTAGGATTCTAAGAGCACCTTCAGCACCTTGCTTTGAAAACTTCACAACAGAAGCTATCTTACTGCGATAAAGTGGCGCATTCCAGATTCTTCGATAAGCTTGGGAACTTTTTCGTGATTGCCTTTGAAAATATTTCGACGTGAGACCATGTTCTCTTCAGAAGTCCCGCGAATTGCTAGTGTCTTCACTGCACGCCATATAGACCGATACCAGTCAATGAAAGCTGTTACGCAACAAAGGTGATTCATACCCGAAATTGATCGGGCTTGGCCAATCCGATGCACTCGCTTGAGGATAAAAGGTGATTAGCAGCACAACCCAAGCGGTTAGAAACTGAAAATAGACCTTTATGGCTTGGCTCTCAACATCGGCTTGCCAAACGGGTTCACAAAAGATTACTCGTGACGCGGAGATCAAATTCCTTGTATTTTCCATGTAAGCAAAAGAACCGTATTGAATGACGGTCGGGCTTACAGACCGCGAGCACCATGTTTGAGTTCCATCAGAAATACCCGGTACTTGTCGGATGTTTCAAAGGTCAGCACCATCTGCTCGCGAAGACGAATAGCAATTTGAGTAGTGAAGCGCAGGAATTTGATGTGCATCAGCTGTAACGCCTCAGCCACATGTGCAAGAGTTAACTCCGAGTCTGAGAAAATGAGGAACTTCTCGTCAGCAGAATATCGCGACACCTGATGAATGTCAGTCAGAGATGCGAAGGTTGTGGTCTCGTGATTGAATACCTCATTGATAATATAGTTTAGCTTGCTCGACGCACTGGAGCACACTCGAACTGAGCCCAACAGTGAACTAGGGAGGATGCTGCTTCCAGGAGGATCTGAGAAAGTCGGTCCGGTGTCCTGGGAAGGCGGGATATTATCATCTGTGAAGTCATCCAAGCGGGTCATTGCGATGTTGAGGTCTTTCTTCATTTCTTTTATTAGCCCGGGATCGCGGGCCTTCTTTGCCGCTTCTTCTGCCTTGAGCCCGGCATTGATATCGTCCTGGTGAGGCCTAACCTTCTGGGCCGAGTTACGATTTTTGCCCTTCTGTGATTCAATATAGAGTCGTCTAAGCAGAGCGTCATTCGCTGCAACTTTGCTACTATGCTCGACGAGCGCATCTTCCGAAATGAGAGGTCGACGTATCGCACAATCCTGCATCTCGAGGAGCCGATCAGAGTGGACGAGGCCGACAAACGATTCGGAATCGGCCGACTTAGGCAGTGGCGTGCGCGTCCATGCTTCGAAGATCCTTCGTTTGAGTCCGACCACGCGGTACGGAACATCTTCATGGCTTTGAATGGCCCTCCACAACGAATCTTCAGCGGCGTCTTTTCTACAACAAAAAATTTAAGCTTTAGCTCCAGTCAATTGAACATTCCTAAACTGACATATGTTTGACAGCCTTGTTCAATAATTCCATGTCCTCCGGAGGCGCATTCCGTTCTGAAGCAACTCTGATGAATGTCGGGGAGTTCTTCAACATTTCGTCCACACTAAACAATGCATCGTCACTCGACCAGAACATGGCTCTGGTGGTGGGTCAATCTTGGAGTCAAGTCTCTTTACTGCTTCAACGTACTGTGTCATATTTCTGACAGTGGTCTGAAGAGCGTCCGCGTTCTATCAGCAAAAAGTCAATTTCTGTACAGTATGTAATCTATGTCGGTACTCACTCTCGGATGGAACATATAGTCCTTGTGTTCACTTGTATCAGTCTGCTGCTCAGTTCGCAGCACAGGGAGAACGTACTTGGTCTATTCGTTGTGAATCCACGGCATTGATGGCAAGCGCTGCCTGCATTGCATTGTAGGACTTGGCAGCATATGGATCGAGATCGAGCAGTATGGCCTCCTGTTCCATCTGTGGAAGTACAACCTCTTTCTCCACGTCCTCAATCCTGTATTACTGAAGGTCAGACGCAGACTCGAGGACAAGTATAAATCGTACCGGTGTCGAATCATGATCATCTCCATAACTTGGTTGAGAACTTGAATTGCACCAGGCCGTGGGCCCCGAGGGTCAAGTAGAGGCTCGATGACATGGGTACTAACAAGTTTAGGGCTCGCGGTAAATTGAGGAACGGCGACAAAGTGGGAAATCATCTTCCCCAGCTTCCCCAGATCTTCCCGATCGTACTTCGTCCACACGCGGGGAAGTCTATTGTCGATGTTCATGGATGCAGGGGATTGGCATCGAGAAGGTGGTGCTGATGGATCATGATCGCCAACGATGCCGTCAGAATCTGAGTCGGAAAGGTCGTTGTCTGATTCGATGCTGTCCGAAGGTTTAGCTTGTCGATTGTCTTTTTCGGTTAGTTTTTTGCCCAGACTGAGGCCGAGAAGATTCTGTGTAGGGGTACCAGTGACAATCCACCTTCTTTCCACACTCAACATCTTTGTAAATGGCGTCAAAAGTGTAGACAGTGAGGCGGAAACATGCCCTTCGTCAATTACGAGGCGCTTCCACCGGATCTGAAGGAGGGGGGAGACTCCAGGAAATTTGCATTTACAGTCAGGTAGACGGCTGCCGGGGATGTAAGGGCAGGAGCACACGTTCCACGAATGTAGTTGCTCAATCTTGTTAAATTTGTTTTCGGTTGTGAAGCCTGGTGCGTCACAGATTTAGTGTGAGATGCTAGAAGCGTAATGAAGACGTACGTGTGTAAGTCATCAGAATAATCTACACGATGTATTGTCTCATTACGACGAATATCGCGACAGAACAAGAGACTTACATCATATTCCGAGGCAAGGGAGGCTGCACTGGGCATTGGCGTACCCGACCTCATGATTAGTACTCGGAGATGATACTCGCAATGCTTGTGTATTTCACGGTCCCACTGACTTAACAGGTTTGAAGGGACTACAATCAACGTTGCCGACGTCAGATAAACCACACGGGGTCCAGGTTCGGTCCGTGTACGTGCAGATCGTTCGGCAACAGTCGGGCTCCCATGATAGTGGTAGTAAAATGGAGTGTTAAACGGCAAAAATGCTCCCTGAGGTATATTCTCGACCTTTTCAGTCCAACAACGCCGTTTTTCTTCCCTGATGTCCCCACAAGGTGTGTCGATGTTGTGTATGGTGGTATCAGGCGTTGTGCGTCTTCGATGGAGAAGAAGCTCCACCAGAGACGGGATACGGGGTCCTTCGACTGGAATTGCTTCATTGTTACGGCGAAGGAAGCTTTTTCGTGCGGCTGCATATTCAGGAGAGGGGAAGTGTCGGAACGATAGGGGCGTCATGACGGGTCTCTCGTCTATGATGGACGGTTCGGGGGTCGAAAGCTGGTTTAAAGTAGCTAGGACCAGAGCAAGTATCATGACAGTCTTTCCAGTGCCTAATATTTTCTTGTCAAAAAATATTTTCTGACAATTTATTTACTAAAATTACAAACCAAGTTCCTCACATAGGATTCCGCTTTGGCTCGCTGCCGTAGTTGGCCTTTCTCGCAGAACCTCCATTGTCCCCGGTTGCAGGTAGAAAGACTCATTTTCCATAGACCGGAGAGATATGAACAAAGGGTCTGAGACGTCTGATGGATCCAGCTCTTGTTGTATCATGGCAGCCACGGAACGCCGCTGATACTTGTAGAGGGAGCTCCGCATTCCAAGGCCACTAAGGTTGTCCGAGAAGTTGAGCAATCGGCCTGTTATGTTTTCCCAGCCAACTGTCACAGTTGGGCTGGGAGATTTGAGGTTGCCGTAAATTTCTGCCAAACTTCGACGATCCTACAAATTCGTTAGCATGGGGCAGATGGATTGTATTGTATTTCGTTACCATGCTGTCTGAGATGAGGCGAGGAGAATTTTCTGAGGGAATGGTCCCACAAGCCCAGCTCTCTTGTTCCTGTACCACGATCGGTAACAGCTTTATTAAGGAACGACGTGCCGGGCCCAAAATTTCCTTCTTGCGAATTCGAAGTTTCCCATGGACGTTAGCGAGATCATGTGGAATTATGTATATTCTAAGAATGACTTCCGTAGAGGACCCAAGTCGATATGTGACAGAGATAAACTGATGTTTGGTGAGGTAGGATATTTCTCGGCATAGCTCATTGCTCGAGAGATGCTGGTTGAAAAGGCTCCCTTCGAATGGATGCCAACCATCCTCCATGTGTCTGTGATTGCAGGATATCTCTTCGCGTTCCGGGTCAAGGTAAAGTGTCAGAGTCCCGGCAGGCAATAACTTGTCCAGTGCATAAGGGTTTGATGGCTCAGAGGTCCCGACGGGCTGAGGGTGATTGGTAGCACAGACAGTGCAGCAAGAGGGACAGTCAGAGGGCGTGATATCGTGTAAGGCATTGTCGGCGACCATGAAGATAGACCACAGAGCTAAGTTCAAGTGCTGAAACTACCGTGGTAGTTCAGTGAGTTGACGCCGCACCGCCGCAAGTTCTGATTCGATGCGTCGGCAAATTTTGATCTGTCAGTGCACGTGCCTATCTCATCGAAATTTGGCCACCTCGGATGAACTTGCCGCGTTTAAGTTTCAACACGGTCAACATCCAAATGCTCAGACCCACATTCTCTCGGCAGTTAGGCCTATCTTCGCGCTGCACTGCACGCTCAAATATAAGAAGTAGCGTGCTGTTGAGGTTCAAGACTACTTCAGCCAAGAAACCTGTTGTCGAAGAGGTCCAGAAGCTAAGCTGGCCAGACTACCTGGCAATTCGAGGCAGTAAACGGAAATGGCAGATGGTACGTGACTCTTTTCGCTACGTGTAGCAGCTCTTTACCAATTCTAGGCTGTCACCATTCCATGCGCTCTGCTCGGGTTTTTTGGAGGTGCTACTTACTTTGGGTCTCTTGAGACCGATCCTGCCAAACCGATTATGGTACGTCACCAGCCTTCTCCAACTTTTTTGAAATATCATGATGTCAAATACAGGGCATTGATCCTTTCTTCTTCTACGGAGCATGCACTGTTGGCTGTGTCGGTAAGTCAACTTGAAGGTATATTTGACATGCTAAATTTATGTCGGCATATCAGGTATTGGCGCCTTAATTGGGCCCAGTATTGGGTCGGCCGTATGGAGGGCACGGCATCGTAATCAGCTGGCTCTAGTAGACGTCATGGATCGCGAGTTCTACCGGCGTATAGCCAAAAACAGGGTGGATGCTTCACTGCAAAGCCCGACACATCCTGTTCCCGACTATTATGGTTCGATTGAGTCTGCTTCCACTTGTAGGAAGGTACTAACTTGTAATCATCAGGTGAGAAAGTCGGTTCGCTCCACCAATATAGACAGGTACGGTTCTTTTATTGTATATGAGGGGGTGTGATTGACAAAATTATTTACAGTGGCTGCGCGACCAAGGGAAGTATAAACGCAAGGCCCTGCTTCCGGAAGAATAGATCAATATACACTTCAATATATCACTTTCTTGCTTGGAGATTGACATGCGTGTTTCTCGAATGATACAATGTCCATCTGTATTTTCATCAACGCATTGGCAAGGCAGCATTTAGGGCAATGTAACCGAAGTCATTTTGACAGCTTCACACCAGTGCACACTCGCCTCGATGTGTGACGTTTGACACAATTACAATTCGTATGAATGTGGTACATTCGTAGGCAGGTGCATAAAGATATCGACGAAGATATATAACCGACCGACACAGTCGGTGGAGACAGTGTCCCAATTTCCCCAGTAAATCAGGAGCAGGCCCTTGGAGCCGAGTTGGTGTCCGTGTGTCGGAAAGGGTGATAAATAGCAGAATAATTGGTACTAAGAGAAGAACCAAGGAAAAAGGGAAGGAAATAACAGCAGATCACCAAAAGACACATGCCGCATAACAGCATGTGGTTCGAACCAGTGTATAATAATATGTGAAAGAGTGTAATTTATTTGAAGGGTTCGTGGGGCATGGTCGGGTTTCACCGCCAACCAGAGGCCTGGGATTTGAGGGATCCGTTGGAGTATTTACGATTGGGCAAGATTGGAACTACGCCGCGACGCTCCTGAAGGCAGAAGCGAGGCACAGCGCCTTTGGGCGCGTCGATGCGCCCCACACGCTGGACGAGGCACCAGCCATCTTTATACTCGTCGAGCATGCGGACAGTGTCGCCGAGCTTGATGGCAAGCTCATCGTCGAGGGAGGGTGTGAAGGAGGAGGAGACAGACATGAGGCGAGGGAGTTTTTGGTTGGCCTCATCGCTGGGGGATTCGCTTGGTTCCCTTGGATAGACAAGGTCTTGAGCGGCAAATGACTCCGAGCGGGGGCTCGGTGAAGGCATGGGCTGCTCAACCATAGAGACGAAGCTCATCTTCGTTCGTTTGTTGGCGGGAGGTGTCGGGGGTGGTGGGACGGTGGTCGAAGCAGCAGGAGAAGGAGGGATTGGAATGAGGCGAGGCGACTGCGCTTCCCCAGAAGTGAGAGCTGCCATGACATAAGTCGGAGGAGGGGATTGAGGTACCTCCGCCGACATAATCAAGGATAATGGGACCTTCGGGGATTTCTTGGTCTTGGGGGAAGCGATTGGTTCGGGAAGAGCAAGATCGGTAGCAGGGTATGCTTTGGTCTGAGGGACCCAGGCTGTCTGCGAATCGAACGAGCGAGGCGTAAGGACTGCTTTTTCGGGTTTCTCAGTATATATGGAGACATCTGAGAGGTCGATGTGCTTCTCCGAGTGATGGTGATACTCCTTCTCGACGATAACCTTGCCAGCGAGTGCATTGCGAGATGCCCTCGCTGTACGGCGTTTATAGCTCCTGTACTGCCATATCACGATCACTGCAATATACCACAAACATCAACCGTGGCCTACAACAAGTTATCGCTGGGGAAACTAACCTAAAATAATCGCAGCTCCAATGACAGAGATTACTGAAGCGATTGCAGGTACAGACTTCGGGGGAAGCGAGGAAGCAACTTTAGTAGACGGGCTCGGAGTTGGCGAGTCGTTCACTATGGAGGCAGTTGGCTGGGTAGCCCCAGTCTCCGTTGCACGCTGCTCCAGACGGTTAAGACGTTTATTGGCGTGTGCTCGACGTTGCATGGCGCTGGTCATTAACGAGGGTCAGGACAAATGAGAGGAAGTGGTCGCGATGACCGTCTGGAGGGTGGGGGAGCGAGGCTGAGAAACAGTTGCCCACATCTCTATGTTTACATAGAGGATCTGTGGACTGCAATCAGTTTGATGAAACTTCAAGGGGATGTCAGTTTGATGTGTCGTTGGTCAGATACCAAGGAGATTCGACAGTGATTCGACACTCCCAGCGATGCAGGAGGAGACAACCTGTTGATCGAGCAACAAGATTTGATGGAGGATAGATATATTGGAGCTCGGTTATACCGCGTACGCATGTAGCGCCCGATGACGGTGTTAAAACTTGACGTGCCGATGTCAGGCAAATCTCTGATCAGCCCACCGTATATGGTCTAAATGTTTTCTACCAATTGGTTAGATACAGCTCTGTACAGAGATCTCGCACCCTCAGCTGCGGTATAATCTGCCAATGCGCCCTTCACCATAGTATCCACAACATTCGCCGACAGCGTTTGCACAATGTCACCCGCGATGGTATGCAGAGCCTCATAACAGATAGCGCGCCGTTCCTCTGGCGTGAATGGGACGAAGGGCAATGCTGTTGTAACGCGTGAGAGTATCGAAGTCTGTTAATGAATACAATGCGCTGTCATCAGTAAAGAATCCCACGCACGAGCTATAGCTCAGTAAATGATAGACTTACCCCCAGACGTTCTGACACACGCGGTCGCAATAGAGCCATCAGCTCAGTGTACTCTCCCTTTGACATGAGCTCGTCTGGGAGCGCACGGGCGTTATGGTGCTCGAATACCAGATCCTGACCGATATTCGACGTGCCCAGCCACACCACATTCCGTACATCGACAAGTCGTCCGTTTGCTTCGAAGGTGCATCTGCCATGCTCCCAAGGCATCAGCAATGCCCAAAGAGGAGATTCCCCGTGAGTCTTCTCAATTTCCTGGATTAAGTGCCATCAGATTGATGGTGAGCACGGTAGATGAGACCTTACATCCAAAACAACGACACAACGTTTGCCTTCGTTATCGCATAAGAATTCGGCCAAAGACCGTGTGCTAGGTGGCTGAATGGAAGTTAGCAAGCGACCCAAAGTGCAAGAGAAGAGGAGTGTCAACGGACATCGTAAGGGCTCATAGAATATGACTTCCACAGATCTTGGGCCGAATGTATGGTTGTCATGTCCACAGTATGAGTCGGGACATCCAACAGTGTACCAACTAAAAGGGGAGGAACGGCTATGAGGATCTCGCAGCGCCACCTGAAACCGAAACGTTACACACATTTTCGTGCTAGCAAGCTCTTGCCATGGCCGCTCGGACCTATCATCCATGGTTAGCGGTAATTACAAAATAGCTCGAAAGGAGCTCCCATACCACAAAGAAGTACAACAATTGGCGTTACAGACAGCTGGCGCGAGTGCATGCTGAGATCTTTAAACAACTGCTCAAGCGCCCGGTCTTGTCCGATCAGTTCATAGCGAACGCGTGTCAAAGGGCGGAAGAACGAGCGATGTATAAGAGCTGACGTCCGGCGCGTATGGGGAGCGTCTGCTCTTTCGACGTAGTACCTACAGAAGAAAGTATTAGTTTTTCGGATCAGGATGCGGGGGTAATGTGTGTACCTGGTTGCCGGATCAAGAGCATTCATCAAAGAGGGGTGCGGACTCGGAGACGACACCGGGTCCGCTGAGCTCTGGGCTCCATCGGGCGAGCTGGAACCACGCGCGGGTTGTATAACCGCCTTGGGGTCCGCACCATACGCCAGAAGGGTCTTCACGATCTCCATCTTATGTGTTAGCTGCTCGTTGGTAAGAGCGAAAGCGAGAGCCGACTGTGGGCCCACGGTGTCATTCGGGCCAGTGTCGCCGGACTCTAGCACGCGTCGGACCTGTTTGACGTCGTCGGAGGCGATGGCGAACATCAAGGTGGGTTTGGGCGTCGCAATTGCGAAGACCGGCGGCCGGGCGACGGAGGCACGGCGATCATCAACGGGAGCACTATGCGGTACGATGGGAAGGGCCCGGCGGATGACGTGGTCTTCCTGGTCATCCTGAAGGGTGTCATTCTGTTCGTCTTCATCTTCGTAGATATACGAAGGCTCAGATGCTCTGCTGAATGGGCGATCGAATGTATACTCATTCTGCGTGAATTCACTCATATCGCTGAGGTCAGCGGCAGGGTTACTCTGCCATGATAATGGACGGGACAGGGGGGCAGAACGTGGAGAGTCGTCGTCAATGGTTGAAAAGGTTGTGAGGCGGCGAATATGAATTGATGATAATGGAGAAGGAATGTCGTCAGTCGTATCGTGGGTATTGCGAACATGTTCGGGTATGACGGATGCACGAGTTGATAAAAGCTTCGTCATAACACTCTTCAGCCGCACTTCTGAAATCGTAATGGAGCTTAGCTTACCAAGGGGTTGCGAGAGTAAGAGCAGTCTGATGATACACTGATAGATGATATAGATGCACGATGTGAGTTCCCTGTTCAAAATAATAAGTGTTCGATCCAAGGATTCTAGGTCATTCAAATTTCTACTCACGAGATGAATGATAGCTATTGACAGAGAAGACAGATTTGCGAGATGGTGCTGAAGATGGTAGAGATGATAATATAGTTGACTAACACAAAAGGTCAGATATGGCTGCCAGGACATTAAGAAGAGACGTCACATACTAATCTGAGTGGTCGAAGTCCAGTAGCGGGTGCACTGGTGGGGGATGAATTTTCGGGTGGGCCTGCTCGAGGAACATGAGCTACTGGAGGTGGGCGAACTGCCTGAGAATCCCGCTTTGACAGTCTATGCGATGCTAGTATAGACGCATCGATCCGGCCCTAGAAGTAAGTATCCGTTGGTTTAATATCTCTGATGCATATGAGCTGTTGTACATACTATCGACTTCCGGAAGCCAAAGGCAACTTTCTTGGACACTACAGCTTCCTGTACCTCGGACGTGGCACTGTCCGGACTCCACGCCGAACCAGGCGAGGGTCGCGTGTGGGGAAGCGCAAAGGGCATCGGTGGTGTTGGCATTGAGCGAGGCGAATCCGCTGCAACAATGGTTCCTGACCGTCCCCTCGTCACAGGCATGTGTGGTGGCGGCGTGAAGACCCGCTCACGGATGAAATCAGAGGTGACTGGTGTAGCGCTAGAGAGTGATTCAATTTCCGCGGTGTCCAGCAGAGATTCGTCCAGAGGCGTCACAAGGGGGCTTTCCATCACTGGGCTTTCATTGTCGACCACAAGAGGGCTTTCAATTTCGTCCTCTTCGAGGTCGTCCTCAACTGGAATCTCGGCAATATTCTCCAATGGGCTGTTGTCGTCTTCCTCTGTTTCCTCCTCGGGAAAATCATAGTATTGATCATACAGAGAATGTAATGTGTCGTTCTCATTAAAGGCGATAGTGGGACTGTGGAGGTAGGCCAATTGTGCGGTCTTGTCGAAGTCAGCATCATCGTCCTCGGGGTCGCCAGAAGAGAGAGAACTGAATGAAGAATACATTGGAGGGTGGACATCCGTAGATGAGTTTGGGGGATCAAAGGAATCCGCATTATACGAGTCATCGGGAACCTCTACATCAAGGGAAGAAGAATCATTTATCTTGGTGTGGTCAAATTCCATTGCGGAGGAGTTCCCCGACATGTCGGATTCGTCAAAGGGCAGTTCCATAGAGGAGTTCGTGATAGCCTCGCCTTCGAAGGAATCCGTAATATACGACTCGTCGGGAGCTTCCACGTCGAGGGAGGAAGATGAGGAGACATTTGCAACGGTGTGGTCAAATCCCATGACAGAGGAGTTCCCCGCCATATCAGATTCGTCAAAGGGAAGCTCTATAGAAGAGTTGGCGACGGCCTCGCCTTCGTCGAACTCGATTGTATTTGCTAGGAAATGAACTGGCGTCATGGTTGCATGCCGCAAAGCATCGTGAACTTCTTGTGGGGTCACTTGCGGCATGCCTAAATACACGGCCGTCGGATCGCCATTATGGTCCCATAAGGCTGCAGAGCTGTTCCCTGCATTTGTGTTGTCCCCATCCCCGCCATCAGTTTCGACGTCTGAGCTGTCCTCTTCCTCTTCTGATCCAGGTTCTGCACTGTCCCTTTCAGGCTCTGACCCAAGTTCCTTGTCTGCCTCTTCCTCTGCAGAATATTCTTCTTCGAAAACGACATCAGTGGTGATTGCAATGCCGGACTCGACTACGACATATTCTTCCGAAGGTTCGGGCTGAGGCTCAGTGCGCGTGACGGAGTGACCAGCGGGTGAGTCAAGGCTCACATCAGAGGGCACGTCGTCGTTTTCAATGACAGGGGCAGGGGCGAATGGAGATGGAGCCCGAGATATAAAGGCACTCAGGCGGGGAGAAAGGACGCGTGATGAGGCGGTAGCAAATGGTGACGAAAGAACACCAAAGGTTGAGTACAATTGGCTCCCTGAGGAGCGAGGATTGGGCTTTTGGCTGGCAACTTGGTCCGAGTCGATAGGATCATCTTCTAGAACATTTGCCTCGAGGTCATCTTGATTGAATGACGAGAGGTGGAGATATGCAAGGTCAACGGGAGAAAGAAGATCAGATGGAGGATTCGGAGGTGTAGATGCGCCAGGAGATGATTGAATGGTGTGTATTGTGGGCTGAGGCTCCGTTGCTGGTATGGTTTGCTCGGGCAAGCGTAAAGTTTCGTTTTCTTCGTGAAAAAGAAGTCCAGAGTCCACCGCTAGAGTGCTGCCAGAGCTCTCCGTGGGACTCTGTTCGACGATGGGTAATGAATGAGGGATATCAATGACTGTGGTATAGTCCGAAGCGTCACCGCCCTTCAGAGGCTCCTCGACATATGTGGACTCCTCCTCCAAAGGATACTCAGGTTCTTCACCAATAACATCCTTGAGTGCATGAAGCAGCCCAGAGAGACGTGGAGAGCGAGGTGGTGACCGAACCGACTCTGGAGGAGAATGAACGGTGACAAGAGGTGGTTTCTGAGGAGTACGTGGTGATTCTGAATGAGGAGAGACTATAGTCACGGCACTTTTGACAGAGACGTTATGCAAAAAGTTACAAGAGTCTTCAAAGAGACATCGTCCCTGCTGATAAAATGGACATGGTCGCGCTGTATAAAGCTGTTAACATAATGAACTAGTCAAATTGAAGCAATAAACCTACTTTTTACTCTCCAGGCAGGGACTGGCAGGTCCATTGCCTGGCATAACCTAAGAAAAAAGAAGAAATAGAGACAAGTCTGCACCCCTGCCTGTCAGTTGTCGTAGTTCGTCGACATCTTGACTGCAACTTTGTGACGGTAACCCGCGTTTCAACGGGTCACGTGTGCGTCTTCCCTTCTCACTAGTCTGACTCTGAGTGACATGGCTGCTCGTCTTGCCCGCCTACCACGACTGACTCTTTTCTCTGGTCCAAACTGTTCTCTCTGCGACGTGAGTAGCCAGTAGAAAATTCTTGGAAATCCTGACATTATCTTCTATAGATTGCCAAGGCTGAACTAGCGAAAGTCAGGCAAACTGTACGCGTTTTCGCAGCCCGATGCATCAAAGTGACTCATGCCTTCCTCCAGCGACCATTTCAGCTGGAAACTATCAACATCCAGGATCCGGGCCAGGAGAAGTGGAAGAAGAAATACGTCTACTGGATCCCAGCACTTCACCTAGAAGGGAAGGAGATTGCAAAGGGACGGTGGGACGCGCAGACGATAACTCCAGCCTTGGACAGCTGGCAAGAACAGAACATGGCCAACAAACCGGAGGAGTAGAGCCCGATCCGTTTTTTGTTGATACTGGTGCCTATGCAAATTGGAACCCGGATGGAATCTATGTGCGCGCTAGTGAGACCATTCTTGGCGACGAAGAGGTGGAAGAGGGCTCTCAGTTTTTTGCCCCTGGCCCAACATGTTTTAACTGTGGCGAGCCTGGCCACATTGTTTCCGCTTGCCCTCAGCCCATCAATCGCCAGCTTGTTGCTTTATCGCGCGATCTATACGCCTTTGTCAAGGCTGAACGCGGCTCCGTGGATTACAAGCGCATCCATGAGGTAGAGGAATGGCGGCAGCAGCGCCTGGACTTCCTTGACATCTTTGTGCCGGGTGAAATTCGTGGTGCTACACTCCGTGACGCCTTGGGCAACAGAGACGGAGATTGGCTCGAAAACATGGCTCTCTGGGGGTATCCGAAAGGCTGGGTGAACACAAAAGATCCTCGGGAAAAGATCAAACAGATTATTTGGGAAGAGTACTCCGGCGGCGAGGACACTTTTGAAAATTTTCTGATCTTTGGCAACGACGATGGCGCCGAGACTGTATACGCCAACGAAAAGGCCCTATCTGATGACGAAGAAAACAAAGAAAGTGTGGTAGAAACAGACGATGAAAAGCAATCCAATTCAGGCTCAACGTCCACGCTCTCTTCTACCTCCACCCCAACGCACCCCATCCGATGGGCAACCTTCCCGCCCAGTCAATTCTCCTCCCAACTCCTTCCTGTATACAACGGCTACATGTTACCTCCAATTTCCCATCAGGGCAGCTCTACATATACCTCCGACCGTCATACTCTATGGCAGCAGATCCTTTCGGGAACATACCGGCCTCCTCCCCCACCGCCAAGTATAGAACCTCCACCAATTCCACCTCCACCGCCGCCTGATACGGAAGCCCCTCCGATTCCCCCGCCACCACCTCTGTCTCCGCCGCCGCCTTTACCTCAACTGTCTGCAACTTCCTTTCCCCCTGCCCATGGTTTATACTCGTCTGTCCTTGCAAATATTGATGAGGAAATGGATATGGACATGTCGGACTCTGAGTGACGAACATTGGACACACCAATGCTTGCATGGACAGCTTAGCCGAGATACGAAGATTCTCATACGTAATACACCAGACGATGATTTGTAACTTGTAAAAGTAAGATATATAGGTTTTGTAGAATGTATGTGGTGACTGGGCGAAGAATTATTCTCAATCTTATATGTGGCTGTGCTGCCGCCTGCGTTTTTGTCTCCCCACCAACTTGGACTTCATCCCCTTGGTCTTTCTCTTCACAAGCACCGCTCAGCTCGAGCAACTACACTGGCTGGAACCCCAACATCTTCTCCACCATCCCACAGAAGCGTCTCTCCTCCGTCTTCTCGTTACTTAACTCCTCCCCTTCCACAGCATCTGAATCTTGGCCCTTGGGTTCGTCGTCATCTGCGTAATGCGTGAGTACACGTGTCAGGAACGCGTCCTCACTATCCACGAGAAGAAACACGACCCACTAGCATAATCTTCCCAAGCACCCTCCTCCCCGTCTCCGTATCGCTCTCCACGCGCTTTATAACCTCCTCCAGCACCCACTGCCTCAGCGCAAACCTCGGAATCACACCACGCATCTCTACCTCCTTCTCCGCATCCCCACCCCCTCCCCCTCTTCTCACAACGCTACTCTTTAGCACTCTCAATCCACGCAGTATACGCCTCAAGCCAGTGCATCCACTCCCCCGCGGCGCGCCCGCGGTTCACGCTGGGAGAGTCGGCCGTCTTACTTATCAGTTTGGCAATGAATGCCTCTGGTGCATCCTCTAAGTCGGTGGAGGTGGAGGTATTGAGCCACGAGGGACGGAACACACAGTGTACGGAACGTCCCATATCCAGCAGCGGACGGAAGAGCTTCACCTCGTCCGTCGGATCAGGAAACCGCAGACCCAGGCGCTACAACCACATTACCACGTCAGGACTCACTCCACCGAAAAAGAAACGAAACGAAATGACGCACCTCACGCATAAGCCTCCCATATTCGGCCCCAGCCTCCTCCTGCACTACGCACTCCACCTCCCTGAGCTACATACCCGTCTCACGCCACATAGCAAGCCCTTCCTTGGTTTTGTCCCCAGCCCAATGTGGGGGGACGGCGTGCCCGAGGGCAGTTTCGGCGCCGATGAGGGAGGTTAGGAGGGAGCGGAGGGCGTATATTCTGCTTGTCGGATTGTTATGAGGGGAAGGAGGGGGGCGTATATTATGTTAGGTTGGTGCTGCAGGATGTTTGGGAGAGTAGGGTTAGTGGAGAGAGAACGAGAGGAAGGGGCAAAGTACCGTCTCGTACCAAACACCCCCCATCAGAAAGCATCAATTGTCGTGTCCTAGGTGACTTCCGCGATATTATCGAGTTCCTACCTAAGATCCACAAGTTAGAGTGCCCTTTGCTTCACACCAGCACTGATAGATTGATAAACCATATCCTGAAGCTTTTGGGAGTGTGAAGAGCACCAGACGGTTATAGTCTCCGAACAACTTTATTTGACACAAATAGATGATAGTCGATCTGTTGTTTTATCCAGACGGCATAGAGAGCACTGCTCAAGGCACTGCAGCTGTTCAGCGCTCAGCGCTCAATAATGGTTCTGTTCTTATTTTTCTCTCTATTCTGCATTGTGCGGTTGTGTAAGAAAACACGTGTGACGTACTTCTACCAAGGCGCCGAAGGCGCCTTGAACAGGTTACAGACGCCGACTTCCCCAGTCATCCGATTACCTGAGCAGAGAGAAAAAAAGCCAGAAACGGAGAGGAAAAGAGAGGAAAGGATATGCGAGACGGTCGAGGTTTTTGAATCCCCGGAAGACCACAATGCCAGTGTTTTCCTGAGTAACAGGTAGAACTCAAGCTGCCCATGCATGGAGGGGAAGTCTCCAGAGGCCGAGCATCCAAGGACACCTCTGTTCAAGATACTAGGTGTGATCGGGACTCAAAATAAAACGACCGAGACGGCGAATGCAGCCTGAGGAGCCATCAGGGA
>JABCKT010006735.1:0-21388 GCA_018858115.1 Tephrocybe rancida | reverse complement strand
TGCATAATTCCAAATTGTTCTGCTGAATTGAAACAAACAATAACTCCAGTGCAAGATTGTTGAGAGAGCCTGCTGTTTTCTCAATCAGCTCCTTTACCTGCTCCTGATGAGCCCCATCATTGAAGTGCATATCTGAATAGGCACCAGTTTGGTGTGTCAGATACCTGAGTGAGATTCATATGATAAGTAGCACCTTCCAAGCATACACCTGCTCTGGGAGGGAATTTACACTTGAACAATGGGGCTTGAAGCTCAGCTAATTTTTTCTCTGCAGTGGTACGGTTTTCATCATCATCCAAGTCAATATCAAAGACCTGGTTTATGAAGTCATCAAACTTTGTGAAGACAGCAATGACAGGGGCTAGGCAAAGAGTATATTATTGCACCAATCAATGGCTTGGAGAGGGGACATACCTTTTCCTGCTCTCTCTTGGCTGAAAAAATCCATCTCCAAGTTGAGCAGGAATCGTGAAACATCAGGGGTGAAGCAGAACCTATGAAGGTCAATAAGAATGAGCAGAGACAAAAGACAAGATAGGGGACCAGATTGCGTGAAGTTGATCGTCAACCTCCGTAGCATTTGCACACTTCTTAATAAATTCCTGGATGGTCTTAAGTTGAGCCTCGTCTCCAGCCTCAAGTCCCAGAGAGTCATGGAAGATGAACTTTGGGTTACTGGCAAAGGAAAAGGGACGATTAATGTCATGGATTCCGCGCTAATCAATAGTATATCAGTCGAGAGTCAGAGTCCAAACACACGATAATTACAGTCGCAGTCTCTTTCAACTATGGTGCGATTGGTTCAGTCAAGGGGTCAATCTGCAATAAGCTATGTAACGGACCAGATTCTTCCCTTGATCATCGTAGATGCATGGTTCCTCAGTTGTGTTGCAGACCCGCTTCAAGAGTGTGGTCTTGCCAGCGTTAGCTCGCCCGATTACGAGGATGCGGAAACGGGTATATTTGTCGCGAAGTTTGGAGGCAGCTGCGATGTCGCTCATTGTGTTGCTCGATGTGCAAGGTGTAAGTTACAAAGTGTGGTCTGTAATCTAGATGGATCACAATAATCACCACGGTAAATGCCGAAGCCTAACACCGTGAGTCACGACCAACAGCATCGTCGTGACTCGTGAACACTGTCCCCGTCTGATACATAGGCCCTCAAATTCAGTGTGGGGTATCTGTGGATGCTCGGACGGTAAGCTCATGATTGCTATTTGCAATTGACGAGCGTTGTTCTCTTCTTTACAGCACGAGATATCCTGTTGATCATAAAGTCATCTTTGATACGTTGCCTGAAGAACGGACATTGGGACCGGTTTGGAGAAGTTCAACTCCGTGAAAGGGCGATGAGATGCAGGGCAATTACAAAGAGAAGGAGGTCCTAGTTCCCAACGGACCTCGTTCCTCATTTTCACCAAGTCTCGCGCCACTTTGCGGTACGCCCCGCCAGTGATGTGCAATGCCACTACCCTAACAAACCAGTCTTGCTACCTTCTCGACGTCCCATGGCAACAATTGGCTCTCAAACCCAACAACATACGTACACTTAACGGTACCGGTACTGGAACTGTGAAGGTCCAGGACGCCGAGAATATGTCTGTTGGATCACAGCAGCAACACCAACAGAACCTCAGTGGCCTCACCCAATACAACCCAGAACAATAAATGATACATGTCCAATACATTCTAACAGTGACCTTCGAGGCCTCCAAAATGACGCGTGCGTGGAACGTTCTCGGCGTCAAGAAGCAGCCGTTTGAAACACCAGGCCCTGCAATTACTGAGTACTCCCCCCATCTACTCAGCGAGGCCTCCTTTCCCTTTTCTTTTCCATTACCTAGCGCTCGCTCTCGTCTCATCGGCAGCCATCATCAATTCCGACTTGGACTGGCTCGTTGTCTCGGATGCAGAAAACTTGGCTCCAGGAAGGCCTTTAGAATGGAGGATTTGAGCATGGTTCTCTCTGGTTGAAGTTCAACATGTGTTGCATTTGCATTGTCTTCCTTACGTGACCTAACTTCCTGAAGGCAGGCCCTGGGTTCCTCTGCACCATAACCTATATTTCGAACTCGCATGGCTGGCCGCTCGTTCGATTCGAGCGCCAGTTATTGAAACACACCGTGACACCCGGGCCTATACCCTACACTTCAGGACGAAGGCACTCCTAACTTCAAAGCGGCTAAGTATCACATCCACTGTCGTTTAACTCGCTTCTTATATAACTCTCATCCCAGATAATCTCACTCTTTAACAAGTCGATTGATGACAGAACCTCGTAATGATCTCCTAGAGTACGTTATATGTCATCTCACGTCGTACCGATCTTTCAATTTGTAACAGGATAACTTCCCGAGACAGCGATCTTCTCAACTTCAAGGAGTCAATATTCCCGTTCTTCAGGGACTTGGCTGCAAGCATGATCGTCGCAACGATTGCCACTGTAACCGACAATCCATTGAGGACTGCCATGTGAACTGGCCAGTCGATCCTCCAACTTCCTCTCCAACATGCGAACCAATTCTTGGCCTTGAATCACCACGATAGGCGTCTGCTATCGTTGGCGACCTTCAACATTCGCGCTGACCGCCAATCATGAAAACACGAGCCCCTTCAGCAAGCGGTTGGTACGGCAGACACGGGAGGAGTGATCGCTTGAGAAGATTGAAGAATCAAGGCGAGTTCGTGTGGGAGGTGATCAATTCAAGCTTCTACCAATATAGATGTGCATTGGAATTAGATAGAATCAGAAAAGACATTATCAGAACATTGAATTTATAGTAGACAAGTCTCTTGCAAACCTCTCGATCCTGTTCGCTGTCAGCGCTTGCCGGAAACTTGTTGACCGGCTTCGCTGTCGGAGTTCGGGAGTGCCTTGCCTCCTGAATCTCCAACGCCAACTTTCACAGCTTCAGCAACGACTAGATTTTCGTCGCCATCGGTGGACTGCGTCGCCCATGCTGAAGCTACAAATCCCATCATCAGCACGTGCCATCTTATCGAGCCATGTGGGTACAGTAGCAGCTGCTATTTCAAGATTGGTTCTTGACGATCTCTCAGAACGAGTTTGCCCTCCTCAAGCACTCGTTGTTGCTGAACATTGTCCTCGGTTCCCTGAAGAATGTCGGCAACAAAGATCCCGGCTTCCCGCTCCGCCATGCAATCTTATATTGAACTTCGACATACCGATGTCAATACTACATGCTCCGAGCTCACGTCGTGACTCTTCATCCAGTGCCAGCCAGCCACACATGCGCCTGCCATGCCTCCCCTCCCAACTCCAACGACTCGCTTAGCAACGACATGTGCTCCACTAGCAACAGCACCTTAACCGCTCTCCCGATGAGGCCCAGCCATCGCACGGCCTTCAGACGTCTGTGACTGGTACCCTTACCGCAGCCAGGTCGAGACTTGAAATACCGGCAACACACCTACGCCCGACACAGGTCGGTGATAGACGCGACTTGCCTGAAGACAAACAAAATGGGAAGGAGATCCACGAGGTGCGCTGTGCTTTGGTCATGGTACTGCTTCACATTCGGATGGTGAGTTCTTGACCGATCCGAGTAATGGATGCCTTGACGAGCTTTCTTCCCTCAGCTCAGAAACAAGAGTTGCTTCCGTCATTCAGGTGGTCCCTCAGCTGCATACCCTCAAGGCTACAGAAGGGTCAAGGAAGAGGGGTCTGTCGGCTCCCCGTAGCCTGTTTATTGCAAGATATCGACCCTGAAGCTCTACACACCGGCACCACATGTCTACACTACGCCCAAGCTCGCGCTGCTTGAACTTCACCGTGACACACGAGGGTTGCCCCGCCGAGTAGAGCTCGTCAGGCGTTCCCTCGACTCCCTGCATTCAAGGCTGCAGATGGAGTCTGTTAACTCTACTCTCGTTTTTGGTGTCCACGTTCTCCACCGCACGATATCACATTGCAATTCTAAATAACGACACTTCTCTTGACGCGCCATGACTCGATCACCAGCGCTAGCCTGACACATACCTCCGTCCATCGCATAGGCTCAGACAGTGTATACTGCCGCCAATCAACTCTACACTGTACCGAGCCTGTGCTGATCACCCAGAGTCCAGAGTGCCTACTACAGAGCGCTACGTGTGCACCCCACAATCTCCCTTCTACAAAGCTAGGCACGGCGCGAGCACGGGCTTCTGTATGCATCCACCCTTTTCCTACTCCAGATCTACGAACGCCGAGCGTGCCTTTGGGGACCGTCGAAGGAGCACACCAAACACGTCTAGATATCGGTATCGGATCGTTGGAAGTTGGAGAGTGTTGCCTCATATAATCGGTCAATGATGAAAACCACGATATTTGCAGCAGCAGCAGTGGTAGTTCCAATCCCTTAACAAGCTCCGTTTGTTGTTTTACTCTGGATCTATGAGCGCCGAGCCCGCCTTCGGAGAAGGTGGGACAGATCCCAGATATCGGATCGTCGGAACAGTGGAGAGTGCCGCCTCGTTCAACCGGTCGAAGATGAAAGCCACCGTACTTACAAAAACAGTGGCAGTCCAATTCCCCTAACAACTTCTGCCTGTCCTCTGAGCGCGGTGATCCCCATCCCCGGCTTGCATACACCCGACCCAAACGCACCAACGCCCCACCTCAACCGCTCGCGTTCCACTCCTCCCTGCGCACCCAGCTATGTAATCCCTGACCACCGACGAGACCAATTGGATCAGCAGCACTAGAGTGCGGTGATTCGGCCCCAGCTGCACACATCATACCTCCCAGCTGCGCCGGCGCGATCAACAGTAGCAGTGCCCTCAATCGCTCTGCTTTCTCTCTTTCCGCGGCCCAGCCTTAGTATGGCCTCCAGTCGTCTTACCCTTTTACCACACCCCACTCGACATTTGAACACCAACAGCACGCCCATGCTGGGCCTGGTACTTACGCAGTTGGTGATGGACACACGTTGGCATACCTTCGCCAGGGACAAACCAAAGGAAAAGAGAGTCCGAGAGTCCGATGTTGTTTGTTCGTGAATGATGCTTCAAAACTTCGATGGTGAGTTCACGATTGATCTGTGTAATGGTGGTGTTCTTGACAATTTTTTTTTTTTTGCAGAACGAGAGTTGCTCCCGCGCAGTAGTCCTCGATTCAGGGCTGCGGGTAACAGAACGTCAAGGTAGAAGCAATCTACTCGTCCTCGGGAATGAGACTTGCCCCCGCCGTGTAGAGTTTTCAAGATGTTCCATTGACTCCCTACCTTCCGAACTACAGAACGTCAAAGACGAGGCGGCCTACTCTCGTCCTCGGGCATACTGCCTCATACTTTTTGTATCCTCCCAACGACTGGGTTCTATCCTGTGGTTTCTCAATGGCACCCATGCCCTATGACAAGACAATGCTGCAGAATCACACAAGATTCCTGATTCTACACAGCGCTGGCGGAGAGGAGATGAGAGGGAGTGGAGTGTTATCTGGAGGTGGGCTTGAGGCAAGTCGAGTGTGGGGTATTTGTGGTGGTCAGGGAGGAGACACCGTTGGTGGTATTTGTGCCCACACGCTAATGGCAAGTTGACGGCATCACAACCTATCGTTCCGAGAGCCCGAGTCTGCACTTATTGCCATTTGGATAGCTGTTGTAAAAATCTCGTCATGCACGGGGTGCACTTTGTCAAATTTCGAACGAAGAGCAAGACGGGATCAACTGTCATAGAAGCTGAGACTACTCAGACTTGCCAATATACCACATACGCCTCATCTAATATTATGACCCTCGTGTCACAGCCAGCCTCCAGCCTGCCGTCAAGGACTCCAAAGTATGTTTGACCTCATGCTTCAGGCTAGTTGATTGATCTTAGTGCTTGATTCGTTCAGAATTCGAATCCTCGTTGTCGGACGAGTGCGTTTCTGCCCAACGACTTCCATTTTTGAGTTTGTGAGCTTGCATTCACATGCGTGTGATCGAGGTTCTGGTCTTTCGATGGCCCAAACTGAGTTCTGACCGATATCCTCGCACAAATTACTTGACAATCCCTCTCAAGTTTCTTCAACCCAAGGCTTTGATCAATCTGCTTCAATCCATTTCTGTTCTATGAAACTACAGCGGCTCGCAGACAACCCTATGCTTGGAGCTTAGAGGTTAGGTCTACATTATCGACCTCTTGCTTGTCCTCATCGTCACGAGTCTCAACAACCATATTGTCCCAGAATCCTTGAAGGTTGCCGAGATCACCAGATGCCTTGAGAGCGCACGAAGAAGATCAACGAAATCTTATCATTCGTACTTGTCTGTACTTGTCTGGAGAGCGAAGCAGGTGAGAAAGGGCGAGGGGAGCACAAGAACGGGCAACTTGTACCTTAACATGAGGTGCATCATATTCTGTCAATAGCAGCTCCATAGCATAGAAGCATGACCGGACGTGCGGAAGCATCGACATCAAGTCTGCGTCTACGATTAGCGATGCAAGTCATAGTATAGGGAACAAAGTGGGCATACTTCGAGTATGCCAGACGCCCGCCCATTTCACAAGAGATGGCGCAAAGTGGTGATGTTGCTCTGGTTGGTTGCAGGGTCGCGGAGACGTCGTGAAACGGATGAGGACGATCAACATCAACCATTCAATGCGGCCCCGTTCTCAGGGCCCGACCAAAGAATCAGGCATGAAGACTCCAGCCTCGTCTATCACCCCGCAGAGAGCTTTCCAAGAAACATTCCATTTAGGTGCTGCTGCGTATCAAGAGCTGTCTATGTGGTTAGTTAGCTTCCTTTGAGGGTCGTTGATATCTGGCATACCTTCAATGCTCTTCATATGTATTTCCTGCTCAAGCTGGACTTTCCATGTGAAGGTGCACGGGGGGCTCTTTTGATCACAAGGAAGGCCGAAGAAGGCCTCCTTTGCTCGTCGCATCCGTAGATCTGCAATACGGGGGTCGTCATTGTCCTTGTGAACCTGGAAAGCTACGAAAGGTGAGGAAGGGCGAGGAAGGTGTGACAAAAGGGGGAGTGTACTTTTCTGCGTGATGGTCTGCCAATCGCGAGCACTGCATGGACGCATGGCCAGATGACTTGCCCGCAGTGACTTTGGTCTTTAGTCTGCACATACGATCAGTCAGGCGAGTCATCGAAAAGGAATGGTTACATACATGACACCGATTCTGTAGCGTCCCACATGATAGTGATGCTTTTCGTATCGAGACAACGTGTCTTCCTCTGCAGAACGGGGATCGGTGCCCGTGTAGATGTGCCATTTGCAGCGTCTTGAGTTGACATTGAAGGACCGACGAAGGCCGAGAGCGGTAGGCATTCTGCCGCGTGATCGTTTGCCTGGACGGAAGCATTATCAAACATGCACGGTGCGGAATACGACTCCGCTTGCCCTGACTCTGCATGTGTCATTAGTGAGGCGAGTCGTGGCATATGCTATAGACATAGATGGGTCAGCCTTGTTTCCGAGAGTGTTAGAGGTCAGACGAACTTCAAACGGTCTTTGTGGATGCGCTACACATCCGTATTGAGGGAAGGGATCGTCTCGAGATGGCATTTGTGTGCGGGTCTGTCTTTGAGGGTCCGGGGTGGGGGATGAGGAAGGTCGTCTTCAAAGGAGCGATGCTACCGTGTTTCGCCTTTAAACAACCTTAGGTAGTCTAGCCACTACATATCTTCTCCTATGCCCCAATAGCCGCCATTATTCGTCTTGTACTTGGATGCGGGTGCTTGTCTACAGAGTCAAGTCAGTTCTCGCCCGATTGCAGTTACTAGTAACAGGATTACACACTATAACCTAGCGTAACCAAACATCAAATAACGTCTTTTCTCCGGCTCCTCGTTTCTTCGTGTGCCGTGTGTGTGAGAGCTGATGCGGGACATCGGTCACAAATCTAGAGAAAGTCAGCTTAAGCTCTGAAGTTATTTAAATAATCTGACAAACTTCGATACACTGTGTGTAGTTTCTTACACGTGCGGTGCCAATCTCGAAGGCTCGGAGCAAAAGTTGTTGAAGAATACTTTAGAGCATCGATGTTCATCCGCACAACGGGGTTCGCCTCGTGTCACTGTGCGATGTGCGCTGGGCAGTAATGAAGGGCGAGGAATGGTCGACGCGCCAAGGGAGTGGTTCTCTTGGTCGTGTATATGTCTGGATCAAGCCTGGAGGTAGTAAGGAGAGTTGGAGGAGCATGGTCATTAGCTCGGGCAGAGGAGCATACTTACAGCGAAATGGACGTACTTGATCGAAAATATTTAGCAGATGAAGTTGCGACCCCTAACGGCCCTATTGCTAGGCTAGGTCCTGTGTAGACGCGTTACCATTCGTTGGCGTGAAAGGAGTTGATGAAGAGGCGCCAAAATTGCGAACAACAGATCCGTTGAGACTAAAACGCGTTATTGACGTTACTGAGGAAACAAACAACACTCAACTCATGTCCTCCCCCTTCCTCTTCAAACCACGCGCACTCGCAAAACCAAAACCAAAACCTAACTCAACCCAGCATGCACTCCCACACGCCTCCTCCTCCTCAATACACACACCACCTAGCACATCGACTTCAATAACGCCAATGACCAAGCCCAAATTCAGCAACGAGGATTACACGAACCTCTTCAGACTTGCGCTGTCCGACTACGCACTATGGGCCGACTCGGATCTGCGTAGGGCTTTGGACTTTAGTCGGGAGTCCGACGAGGAAGGAGCTGGAGGATGTACGTTCCCGTAATACTGTTTAAACTTTTAACTGATGGCGTCCACCAAGTCCAGTCTTCCCGCTCACCCAGCTCCTGAAGCGCTCCAAGGTCCTCGCGCCGCTAGCCCTAGAGAATGTGCAGGTGCAGATTGTGAAGGCGCTCCGTGCGGAGGGTAAGGTGGATGTGAGGTTACTTGTTTCGGAGCCGTCGGCGTCTACTTGGGGCGGGCAGGCCTATGATAGACGGGACCTTGGGGCGTATGAGATTCGGAGACGGGAGACGGCGGGAGAGGTGGGGGGCTATTCGAAATTGGATTGGGAGAATCGAACTATATACGTGGTGTGTCTCCTACTTTGCTCCTCAAAGCGAGTCTAACTAACATCCGCGCACAGGAGAATATTCCATCCCCACACCGCACCCTCCCCTCAATCCTGCACTTCATTTACACCCTTCGCGCTCATCGTCCTAGCCGATATCGCCGATGTCGAGTTTATGCTTGAAAGCCGGCCCCGGGACCGGTGGCACACGTAGGAAGGGAGCAAGGACCGGGAGGGGAGCGAGGCGACGAAATTTAGGTTCAGGGTGCTCTCAAAGTCGTGTTGGGATCAACTGAAGGACGAACATGTCGCGTATCGCGCGCGGTTGGTGGTGAAGATTAATGCGCATCAGGACGTGGTGGAGCCTCTGGTGCCCGTGCCCGTATCCTCACCCTCATTCACATCCGCGCCTCCTCCCTTCATCGCAGAACCCCGACCCGAACCGGAGCCAGAAGCAAATCCCTCTCTGCTCGCCCAAAACGCGCTCTACCCCTCCGGCGTCCTCGTATTCGTACGCAACCTTCACCCCGAGACGAACAAAACGACCCTGCGCCAGTCCTTCGCGCGCGCCGTGACAGATTCCGCACATGATTATATCGATTTTACGAAGGGGATGAATTTTGTGCGTGTTTTCTCTCCTTTTTTCTCACTCGTCTCACTCAACCTTTGAATTTGATAGTGCCACCTCGGCCTCACCGCACTCACGTACGCGCAAGCACTTATAACGCACTCCACCGACAGGCCGATGGCGCAGCTATGGGGTTTGAACGATACCGGAGGAGATGGGGGAACACCTGTGCGCGTGGAGCTGGTAGAGGGTACACGGGAGAGGGTTGGGAAAAGGTGCCGAAGAAGATTAGGAGGGAGGCGATGATGAAGGCTTTGGGGGATGGAGTTGGCGGGGGAGATGGTGGGAAGGGAGAGCGGGAGGATGGGGGTAGAAGGAAGAGGCAGAAGCGTCGTTAACGGGCCTGACAGTGTAGGAGAGGGATGGCATAAGGGCGCTAGAACGAAATTGGCGGAGAAAGCTTGGAGGGCGGTGGAGGAGGCGGAGAAGCTTGAGGAGCTTAGTAATGGGATGGGAGGGAGGGGAGTGGTGCCGCCTATAGAAGTTGAGATGAGCGATGAGAGTGAGGGAGAGGAAGACGAGTGTACGACTTATTCTGTGCACATCCCCACATCCTGGAAGAGGAGGATCACATGCCTGCGCCTTCCCCGCAACGAGACAGATGCTCAGACGACCACTGCTATCCGCTCGTCATCAACGTGTCATTCCCGGCTGCTGTTTTCCACCCACCGCCGACGGAACCAGAGGATCCCGCTCAACCCAGTCCCCCTCCATCTAGACGAAACAGCGTTAGCACCAATGACATCACCGCCAACACCAGCAACGATCGATACTGCGAGTCTCTCATCGCTCTGCCCTCGCCCACAGGTTCCTCCACCCCCGGATCCGCAGAGCAATCAAAGCACAGCAGCGTCCCTTCTGCGCCCTCTGCGCTTTCTGCTTCAGGCCTCATTACCGCCATTTACTGCGTCCTCGGTACAGACGACCTTCGTGGAACAGCAGACGGGGAGCAACGACAGCCGCGATGGCCCAAAGGAGAAGGAGAAGACCCATCCATCCGAGTGGGACGTTCCCGAGGTCGTGGAGTAGCTCAAGAGAAAGGTTTCGATTTGGACGTGTGTGAGAAGCTCACCGGTGTGGGTTCCGTCATCTCCTCCATTTTTATTATTATTATTTACGACTCTGCAGCAGAACCAGAATTCCTCCTCGAGCTAGACGTCAACCTCCAAGACCGAGCTAGGAATAATGGCACCCGGAAAATGTATGCGCATCGTAAATGCCATCACCGACCTCTGCAGGCCCCCTTCGTCATCTACTCCGACCACTTACTTCCCTATGCCCATATCCCCCGCGCACTCCCACGGGCACTTGCGCCAACAGTCCCAAGCGTGCTCACATCACTTGTTCCCTGGGTTGTTCAGTGGTGTTCCTGCACCGGGACCGGGACAGGTGGGCGTAGGACAGGTGTATCTTGGTCCTGGGGCAGCTGGGATGGTATATAGTCCCGAGGCGGGGCACGCGCCGTCCCCAGAACAAGCATATGCCCAGAACAATGGGATCAACAATGGGAATGGAGAATTATCGCCGGGGTCTGGTGTCGCCACCTGCGATGAATGGGAAGGGTGCTAATGTGAATTTCGGCTTGTCTTTTATTTTTATTTTGCCGAAGGCTGATATGGTTCGTGTAGGGCCGCCCGGCACACCTTATGCTCTCCCCGAGCGATGGGGCGCCCAAAGAAAGTGCTATGGCTGTGGGGGTTGATAACGTCCCCGAGTTGGAGGAGGACCGCGGTGTTGCGAGCGAGGTTCGTTTCCCCCCTCCCTTGCCCTTTCTGATTCTGACGCTCATGATATCAACCTGAAGAGCGAGGCAGTTCACTCAACAAGAATGCGCCGCCGGCTCTTCGGGCGCTCCTACGACTCCGCGAACTCGAAGCTCGACTCCGCCTCGCGCCACTCGAAGAAGAGCTCTGTTAGTGCTTCGGCATCGCCTGTTTTTGCTGAGTCTAAGAAGGACAAGAACGGCGACAAAGACAAGGGTGATAAAGAGAAGGAGAAGGATAGAGACTCCCTGGGATCCCTGCGCCCACGATCGAAGAAGAGCACAGATAGTACTGGCAAGGGTGCTGGCGAGAGATTGAGCATTTTCGGGAGCACGTTCTCTGGCACCCTTGGTAAAAGATGGAAGCTGCCGCCGAGGTACCCCGCGTGCGTCCCCTCGTTCCTCCTCCTTTAAACCATACTTACTGACTTCACTAAAGTGCAATCGAAGAAACACATATCGAGAAGCCCTCGCACTCCCCCGGCTCACCAGCAACTCCTGCAAGGCGTCCGGACACGACCGTCCCCCCTCCACCTCCACCACCGGCACCGCAACACCCAAATCCACACCCAAACCCACGCCCAAGTCGGCCTACAAAGAGGCTCCCGTCAGCTCCGCATCCTCCCGGGGCCCCGCCCTGCTGCGCAAACGCACGTCATCTGCCCCGGCGCCGCCGACGGATGCGAAGTTATTGAGCCCGCTGAAGCAGGGGCAGAGTATTTTAGAGCAGATTGGGGACGCGGATTTCAAGGGGTGGATGAGGAAGAAGGGGGATAGGTATAACAGATGGAAGTTGAGGTATTTTGCGCTGAAGGCGCTGGGTTTGTATTGTTTAAGGAGTAATAGTAATGCGGTGCGTTCTCTCTCCCTCCCCTTTCTCCCCCGTACTTTTCTTTGTGACAGGGAGGGCAACAATGCTGATTGGGTACGGATACAGGAAACGAAGATCAAAGGCTACATGAACATCGTGGGGTACAAAGTGACGGTGGACGAGAATGTGAATCCTGGAAGATATGGGTTCAGGATCGAGCATGATAACGACAACACACACTATTCCAGTTCTGATGAGAAGAGCGCGATTCGGGACTGGATGAAGGTGATCATGAAGGCTACTATCGGGTGAAACTATACCAGTACGCTCCCCCTCCTTCCCTTTCCTCGACGCAGGTACTGATGACTTCCGTACCACAGAACCCGTAATATGCTCTTGCAACATCCCAACAATCCCCCTAATGGTAGCGCAAGTACCCGCCCCGCGCCCGCCCTCCCCCACCGCCCGCGCAGCAACACAAAAAGCCCTCCGCCGCGAAAATACGAACCAGCTCTCGATGCGCGACGCACGCATGCTCATGGGGCTCCCGTCGCCCGAGGAGGGGGGCGAGGAGCGCGCGAGGTTGACGTCGTTCTTTGCGAGTCAGGAGGTGGCGATGGAGGGGGAGCTGGTGAAGACGCCGAGGTCGCCGGCGCCCGTCGAGGGAGATGAGGTGGGTTAGTACGGGGCGTCCGGTACGTATACGCGTCTCATAGTGGTTTGGAACGTGCTCAACGTCCCACCAGGTCAAGGTTACGGCCGAAGACACCGTGCTCATCGAATGGGCGAACGCGCACCTCCCACTCTCCCTCCAAATCCGCGATGCAACCGGCCCCCTTTGCGGTGGCCTTGCCCTCCTGCGCATCGCCGAATCCGTGAAGGGAAAGCCCCTGAGTGGCACGGGTAGCGAATTTATGTACGAGATGTTGTCTAGTATTAATAATATATTAATACCAGGATATGGACCACCCAAGAAGTCGAAATTTCCGTGTAATATGTTTACGCCACAACTGACATGGCCGTACCCAATCCTGATCATCCTCTGACAATTTAAGAAGGTCGTAGTTCCCCTTCACATAACATTCTTTAGTCCGATATTCTCTAAGCATATCACGAACGTAAGTGAGGGCCTCAACGTAGCACAGAGTTCAATTTATACAGAGCACATGAAATGAATACAGCACACGAAGGGAGGATCTACAAAGCAAGTGCAGCTAAAACACAAAGTATATGATGGAGGCATACGAAATAAGCATTGGAGGCAGTTGTAAGCTATGGGAGTCTATAGAAAGTTTAATAATGTATAATTTCAATACCGGAACACTGAGCGACATGAGCAGGAAATGCGTGAGTTAAGAACACGGTTTGACAAAGGTGGCACCTCTCGGAAAGGTCGTCCCACTCCCAAGGAAAGACTCCCGCTCCCGAGGCCAACGCCACCAATACTGCACGATCCCTGGGACCAAGCGGCTGCAGGTAAGGTCGAACTTGACGCCTGGGTAGAAGCCGGAGTCAAGGAATTGGCTGAGGTCGATCCTGAAGCTCTGCTGGAGGTGGAGGCTATCGGTGGCGACTGTAAGCGGCGGCGAACGCGAGTTGCAGCTGGAGAGATTGGCTGCAAGCGGGAAGCTTTGTAGGCGGCGACCACCATTGGCACATTTTTCGAAGCTCCGTCAAGAGGGTCCATCGGGCCATTAGGTATTTGAGATGGTGGGTAAGGGCTCATTCGGTGCATGGTACGACTTGGGCGAGGAGGTGTAGGAGGTGCATAAAATGGACGAAGAGAGGCTGCAAAATGGACGTCAGATACACAAGATAAACAAAGACTTGTTCTGTTCACTGACCGTGGCGTGATTCACCACATGCCTGTTCAACACCGGGATGGTCTAGAACGTGTTCTCCTGCATACCCTTTGAAAAATGGAGCGACCTCATGGACTTGACGGTCACGCTCGAAGGCGAGTAGAATACTGTCAAGCTCGGGCTTAATCTTGCTAGCTGAACAGTTGTTAGTTTACATGGATCGTAATGGTCGGAAATTACGGCGAGAACTTTGTGACCGTTTGACATTTCGCATTCAGATCAACTGAGGACGAGGTTAAAGGAGTTTGACGAATGATTGCAGAAACGTACTATGAAAGCCACACTTGTTGCGGGACCCGCAGTACACGTTGCACTGAGAGTCATTCTTTGTCCCCGTCTCGATGATTTTGGAGGATACTGTCTGCCCTTCAGGCAAGAGGAGTGTGCAGAAGCATGGAATATGCAGGCCGCGCGCTCGGAGGAAGGATCTAATTCCTGAGGGCTGGATTATTACACCTCTACGAGTTGTTGGCCTGTGGTTCCAGGAAATTGTCAGAACCACAACTATCAAGGTAAAAGAACAAAATTACTTACCACGCCATGGTGACCATGGACCCCGCACGACCTGAGAACACCACAATTTCACGGTTTCGACGTTGTTCAGCGACGCAGGGGACATAAAGCTCGCGATCCATGGCGGAGAGATGGGGAGGCTTTCAAAAGCAAAAACAAGTTGGACTGCGAGTCTTTACAGAGACCATTTGTAACGATTCAAGGCATTCGGCCCGCCGTTGCATGTCATTGAGCAGACATCGCAGTTGAAAAGAAGTCGCGATCGGTGGTGGTGGTGGGGTGAACTTCGAGAAGCATGGTCACAGAGGAGTTTGTAACGATGTGCTTGGGGGTTAGGGTCTGAAGAAAGAAGGAGAAGAACTGGGAGGAAGAACAAACAAAGCGTCCATCACAACAGTTCTTGTCATTTTGGCAGAAGATCCCATATGGGTTCGAGTAAGACCGATCGACTATTGACTCCAGGAAGTTCAGTCTAATCCGCCCGGGCGCGCAATGCAAAAACGAAATTTTGTTCGACTAAGTCTGAAATGTGTTGTTGGGGGTTCGCGTGTACAGGTGGGGGAGAAACAACAAAAAGAGAAGAAAAAAGTCAATGATACACAGACAGCACACTCAAACATGCAGTGTATCGTGGATGGGTTGTAGGGTTCTGGATACTGGATACTGGGGTTCTGTATATGATTCTGGTTGTTCTTTGGGGCATTTCGTGTATGGGGGTGGAATGGGTGGAAAGGGGGTGAGTGCGTGAGTATATATATATGTATATGGAATATGTACACTTTGGGACGGGAAGGGAGCTTCTAGGGGTGCTCGTGTTTGGATTCGGAGAGGTTACGATTCGGCGTAGGAGGGGCGAGGAAAGCAGGAAGGTAGGTGGTGAGGTGATAGGGGAGTAGCATAGGCGGTGAGGAGACGGGGTAGATCTACGAAGCAAAAGAAAATCGTTAGCATCTACAGCAACGTAGAAAAGCAGGGGGGACGTACGATAATGCACGACGACCGACTACAGTATGTTCGGCGTCGCCTCTCCATCACCTCATAAAGTAAAAGTAAAGAAGAAAGTAAAAGAAAGAAAGGGAACTTTGAAAAATGACGTGAAGTGAAGAAGTCAAAGGGGAGCACGGACGTAAACGCATGCATGCATGAAGGAAAGGAAAGAAAAGAAAGAAGAAAAGAAAGGAAATAAACAATATAGAATTAAAACCCGGAAAAACCCAGTCGTCGTCGAATACGGCAGCCGAAAAGAAAAGAAAGAGAAGAAAGAGAAGAAAAAAGAGGAAACATTGTAATAGTACTGATATACCTCAAACTAAAAATAAATAAAAAAGCGGCCATATCACTCGTAGGCGGAGAGAGGGAGGGTTAGAGAGGGCAGGAGGGCAGGAGGGAGGCAGAGATAGGCGCCAATAATAGGATATACGATAGATAGCGTGAATTCTGAGTCCTTGTTTTCGATTCATTGGTTCGAGGGTGGTTTGTCAGTCAGCTGGTTGGTTGTGGGGAGCGGGGGAGTGGGTGGGTGGTTGAAACCCTCAGGCAGGGGAGGAAGAGGAGGAAAGTCGGTGTGTGATTGGGTATGAATGAGATTGATTGGTTGGGTGATGGTGTTGCTGGTGTGACTCGTGAGGCAATTATCACAACGTAAGGGACTTCTTCCTCTCCCCCCCTGCTCCTTGCGTCTTCTTCTTCTTCTTCGTCTTCGTGGTGGTGTTGCATGGTGTCGGGTGGTGGTGGATGGTAGTAGTACAGAAATGCAACAGAAAACAAAGCCAGTCGTCGGGGGAACGCGCCATCTCTATCTATGCACTACCCGTGCGCCCAAGAAAAATCGAGCCCCGGTCCAAGAAAACCCAACGCGTGCGTCAAGCATCGTTACGGGACCATGAAGGGAGGAAGGGGGGTCAAGTTACGCGGGATGGGAGAAGAGGCTGGGGGAGGGGCTCGACGGAGCGTTTTTGGGTTTAAGGCGGGAGGGTTCCGGGGGGTGGTACAGACGAGACGAGACGAAAATTACGACGCATGGTTATGGGGGTGCTCGGAGCCGGTCCCGTCGGAGGACATAGCGAAGAGCATGCCGCTGTCGCTTGGAGCGCGTTTGTGGTTCCTCGCGCGCTTGTCTTGGGGTGCGGGGCGGTGGTGGTTACGGGAGGGATGGTAGGAGCGGAACGGCGGCGGGGCCTGTTGCGGCGGGTGGGGGTTGGGGGCGCAGCGTCTTCTGTGTCGGATAGGTCGTCGCAGACGGGGAACTCGAATGCGGGGAGGAGGGTTTTCGCGGGGCGGTGGTGGGGAAGAGGCACTGAGCGTGAGAGTTGTTGAGGGACGGGAGAAGGTAGAGCGATGGGGGCGGGCTACTGTTACGGTGGAAGGGAGCGTTGCGAAGGGGATGAGGGGCTCTGCCTGCGGTGCGATTCTGGTAAGAGTTAGATGGGCGTGTTATGTAAAAATGGGAGTATGAACCTGTGTGCGGGTGCCTTTGCTCGTGGACGCTGGGGCAGGGGCGCACGTTGCTGTTGCTGCTGCTGCTTTGGTTTTTTGAGAGATAGCAGGCCTGGTGTCTGTGTTGGAAGGACGACGATAACTGCGGGCGACGACAGGCACTGTTGTTTCAAGCGTCGTTACCGGTGGTATCGCAGAGGATTGTTCAAGAATGAGGCCGGATATGTCAACAACCTCAAGGTTGGCATATTCACCTTCATATAAGATGTGAATACCTCAGTAATAGCTGGGCCATATCTACTTACTTTCTGGAATGGCTCCAGGTTGGCAAAACCGCGAGGGAGTCGAGTTAAAACGAACAGACCGGGTCAGTTGAACATTGAACGTTGAGGAAAAGGCAGATCCGAACTCCGAAACCGAGTCTGAGTGCCTCGTGCAAGCCTCCTGTCAAGATTGGCGCCCGGTGTGGACTCATCTTCACTCAAACTATCATCTCGCTTAAATTCTTCAACTACATCACCCAGAAACATGTCTCCCGCGGATAAGAACCTTGCCGCACAACCTACTGCTGCCCCTGATGGACAAAAGCCATCTGTCCGCAAGCGCTTCTTCGGTCGATTTGGAAATTCCGAGTCCCCAAAGAGCCCCGCTTCGAACATTCCTACTACTCGATCTATGGAGAATCTAACCGGTAAGCATAATCCCAGATGCTTTCATATTGTCGCTGAGACTTGACTGGCCTATACCAGCACCCGATGTGAAGTCTGTTAAGCGCTTCCTCGGTCGGTTTGGAGGTTCTCAGTCCGCAAAGGGTAGCCTCATCTCCAGCACTCCTGCTACTAATTCAATGGACAATCTAGCCAGTGAGTTTACTTCAAGGATGTTTCATTTCATTGAGGCTCAGCTGGCCTTTCTCAGCACTCGGTGCATCCACTGCTCATCTCGCGGCTAACATCGGTAACCATACGCACCATTTGTCCGCCATTACTCACTGACAGCTCCAGGTGTTGCCACTGCTCCTACAGTCCCCGAAGTTGCTGCAAGCATCCAAGTTTTAACCAGTACGCATGTCTCATGCTTCACTATTTCTCACCAAGCACTCACATTCTATACAGCCGTGGGTACCACGCCGGCGACGGACGTCGATCAGGGCAGTCCCGCGACCCCAGCTGGTATGTAACCTTATTACTGTTGATCGTTGAGGACTCACGTCTGTAAAGCTGCGAGTTCTATGTTGGCGATGACCGTCGATCAAGGCGGTTCTGTGACTCCAGTCTGTACGCATGCTCGATCTTTTACGTTTGCTTGCGGAGCACTCACGCCTATATAGCCGCGGGTCTTATGTTGGCGATGAATGTCAATGAACGTAGCTCCACGACCATAGTCCCTAGCCTCGCTACATCCCAGAGCAACCCTGGTAAGCATTTCTCTCGTTCTTTCTTTCATCTACTGTTCATCAACTATCTGCAGCCAGGAACCCTGCGTCCCTGGCGAATGTCAATCAAGCCGCCCCGCCTAGCCCTAATATTTCTCAAGATCAAAGCAAAATCAAAGGTAAGCTAATGTCAGATCTTGAGATGCATGTGCTAACTGTTAGATATCCCACAGAAGGCATGAATGTGGCCTTGGATGGCTTTTTGACAGTGCTGAGGGTTGCCAAGGAGGCCTCTGACTGGAACCCATTCCTCAAGGCAACACTCAGTGGCGTTGTGGCTGTTATTGATCTAGCAAAGGTACACCTACTTACACAGTTAGTGTGACATGTGGTAACAAGACAATCATACAGACTGTGCACAGCAACTCGCAAGATATGAAAGACATATTGGACCGTATCCAAGGATTATTGCCGATCCTTGAGGCATCTGCGAAGCGCCTCGAGGGCCGTAAGGATGACTTTGGCAGAGGAAACAACCTTATGGCTTTTGCAAAGTATGTAACCCACCCCTTCCTTTACTTGTGTGGTACACTCATTTTACTCTCAGCACAATGAAGATTGAGTTGGAGAAGATTCAGCAAATGCAGTCACATGGTGTTTTCAGGCGTGTTCTTCAAGGGACCCCAGATGCAGATACTCTACAGGGTGTCTACAAGAATATCAGTGAAGCTCTTGAGCAGTTCAAAGTAAATTTATTATCAAGGTCATCATTCACCAGGCACTAATCAGTAACTATAGGTCACTTTCTTAGTAGCTATTGAACATGATACAAGCATCATCCGACATGATACAAGCACCATCCAACAGGTAATTCATTCAAAAAAAAAAAAGAATAGTGACAAATATTGACCTTGAATCAGAGAAATGAGTTGCACAGGTTACCAACTTCTAGCACAGCAGCACATAGAGCACATATTCAGTCAGATACTCTTGAGGATACTGTTAAACGGAGGGCTTGTACTCCAGGTACCAGAGTTGATGTGCTTAAGAGTATTCTATCTTGGCTGCAACAGCCAGATGGTGAACCTGTCTACTGGCTTGCTGGCCCAGCAGGTATTGGAAAGACTACTGTTGCTAAGACTATCTGTGAGCTTGTAGATGACAGGTACAATGATGGAGATGCCAATTGGTCTATACATCTTGGCCTTAGCATCTTGAAGTTGCCTTTAGTATCCTACTTCTGCTCTCGCCAGCTTGACAGTGGAAAGAGTGGTTTACTTGTATCTACTCTCTGTCGGCGGCTCTGTGACCACTCCTCTTCATATGCAGCTTGTTTAGCAGAGGCTCTGGAAAAGGATTCAGAGCTGGTTCATGCCACTCTGGATGTTCAATTGATACAGATGCTCATACAGCCCTGGGAAGCTAGTACCTCTGAACGTTTGGGCCTTCCACCTCTTATTGTTGTTGTTGATGCTCTGGATGAGAATCAGAGTGGCTCTGTGTTTTTAGAGCATCTGCTTGATGCAGTTGGTGCTACAGGGCTGAGGGGATTGAAGTTCTTTGTTACAAGCCGGGAGGATGAACAGATATCCAGGCTTTGTAATACCCTTCCTCAGGGAACAGTTATTTTTTTGCAGAATATTCCAAAACAGACTGTTCAGAATGACATTGGACTGTATCTATCAAAGAGCCTGCCTGAAATCCATTCTCAGCTTCTTGAAAAGCTAACAAAACTCTCTGATGGACTTTTCATCTATGCTGCAACTGTTGTCAAAATGGTTACTGAAAATGATGCTGCTGTAGATGAGCAAGTGGGGGTTCTGCAAAGGATCATTGATAAACTGGGGAATGGTGTACAGTTAGGGGACCTGTACTTTCAAATTGTCAAGGATGCTGTCAGTCATTTTGACAAAAAAGTTCAAACTCCTCGGTTTCAAGTCCTGCATACTATTCTGTGTGCAATGCATCCTATTTCAGATACAGTTGTAGCCCATCTTGCAGAGACAACAGTGAAAGTTGTGGCACTAGTTCTTAGGAAACTCCATGCTGTCATGTACAAGTTGCAGGATGGAATGATCTACACATACCATGCCTCCTTTGTGGATTATATACTCCAAGCTCCTACAAATGCTGAAACAGCATTTAATCCTCACTGCAATGTAGGCTTGCATCATGCATTCCTGGCCAAGAGGTGCCATGAAATCATGAATATGCAGCTCTGCTTCAATATCTGTGGACTTGAATCATCCTTTGTGAAGGATGCTGATGTTCAAGACTTACATAAGTGCATTCAAGACAAGATAGATAGCTCATTGAAATACGCAGTTCTCATGTGGATGGCACATCTGAATTCAGCCACAGATCCAGACATGGCATTGCTGAATAGCCCACAACTGTTTGTTGAAAAGCTGTTACTGTACTGGGTGGAAGTTGTGAATTTGCTGAAGGCAAGGAGGGAGGGAATGAATATGCTTCACATGTCAACAGCATGGATAAAGAATGTGAGTCATTGCAGGGAAAGGCAGAGCAGAAGGTGTACAAATTACTAATGTGATGTTCTTTGTAGTACACTCCAAACACCTTGGGTTTATGGGAGGAGACATTGAAATTCTGCCAGTTCTTTTTCAGTGGATCTGCATCACCATACACTCCCCACTTGTATGTGTCTGCATTAAGCTGTTGGAATCCAAAGTCAGAAATTGCAAAGATTTGGCACCCAAAGTTTCCTTTCATTCCAAAGATCATTGCAACACACATGTCATCACATGTTATGACTATTCAGACCTCAGGTCAAGTTAATGAAATAGGATTTTCACCAGATGGCAAACTGGTGGTGTCAGGAAGCAATGACGAATCAGTGCACATCTGGGATGCATTGACTGGGGACTTTGTCAAGGAGCTCAAGGGGCACACAGATTCAGTGTTGTCTGTTGCATTCTCTCCAGATGGGAAACAGGTGGTGTCAGGAAGCCATGACAAATCAGTGTGCATCTGGGATGCATTGAGTGGAGACCTTGTCAAGGAGCTCAAGGGGCACAC
>JABCKT010006734.1:0-21479 GCA_018858115.1 Tephrocybe rancida | reverse complement strand
ATAAATACAAAAATTAAATATAATCTACCGAAAAAGAAAAGAAAAAAAACGCCGCCCACCGCCAGAGGGCAGGCGGGCATCGTGGGCATTCCGACGTGGTAGCGGTTGAGGGTGCGCACCCTCGCGTCACTCCTGGGGGGGTAATCAGTACGAAAAAGAAATGAAATAAGTAATATAAATTTCAAGAAAAAAAGAAAGAAAAAAAGCCGCCCCCCTGCCCACTGCAACGGACGGCGGGTGGTGGGTGCGTGTGCCGCAGGCAGGTGCGTGGTGTCGCGTCGTTGGTGTCCTGGCGGTCAGGGGTACGCCGTCGTTGCGTCGTTCGACTTCTGGCGGCAGTCGTTGTGGTGACGGGGTGCGTTTGGGGGCGTGCTCCGTTGTCATGTGTTGTGTGTTGTGTGTTGTGTGTTGTGTGTTGTGTGTGGGGCTCGTGGTGACGTGGCGGCGTGTGGGGTGTGCGTGTCGCGTTGTTGGTGTCCTGGTGACGTGGCAGCGGTCCGGGGGTGCACTGTCGTCGCATCGTTGGTGAGATAGCAGCGGTCGGCGTGGTGACGTGGTGGTCGGGAGTGCGCTGTCGGTGTCCTGGCAGCACGTCGTTGTGGTGATGTGGCGGCGGTCGGGGCTGCGCCGTCGGTGGCCTGGCGGCGGTCGTTGTGCGTCATTTGGGGGGGGCTGTGTCACTGTAGGGGGTGGGTTTCGTTAGTTGGGGTCAGTGGGGCAGGCATCGGCGCACCCCGTGGCTCTCCCCCACTTGGGGTCTGCCCTTGTCGTCCTCCTGCTTGTCTCCCGCGTTACTCGTGGTCGTCGTGTGGTGGCGGTCGTTGCGACGTGGCGGCAGGGAGGGTTTGGCGGCGGATAGGTTGATGGTGGTGGTGGGAGGAAGGCAAGGATGGTGGGGCTGGATTTGATCGCTGATGTGGCTGACGTGGCCAGTCAGCATGTGCCTAAGGGAGCGAGGTCATGAGTTTGAGTTTATGTGCTTGGAACTCAACGGCCTGCTGGTCCAGCAGTTAATTGCGCACTATTAATGCTTAGTCATGCGTGTACACAAGAACGACCGTTCGATTCTTGCTTGTGTACTCTATATTTTATTAAAATATAATTAAAATCCGGGCTGTGTCCTAGGACTCCTAGGACTCCAATCAGACTCCGAGCAGAAAATCCGATCACACTCCGATCAGAGTCCCAGTCCAATCCGATGTCTGATCGGACTTTTGTGGCTGTACATCGGACTCGGACTGGAAAATTTGGGGATTTCTCTTGTATAGAGTCTGATCCAGTTGTCCGATCGGAGTCCTAGGACAGTCCTAGGAGTCCTAGGAGTCTGATCAGACTCCGATTGGAATTAGTGGGGGAGTGTAAAGTCCTCAGAATCCCTTGTATGCTGACAGTGAACTTGACCCTAAAGCTGCTAATCTCTATCCTGATGCCAGTATGCTGCCGGGTGTTGAGGAATGCACAATCCATGACCCAAATCTTTCTGTGAAGGACACTTTTGATGAAGAAACAGCAGGTCTAACTGATCATCCTGCACTTGAAGTTAAACAGGATGATTCTGCTGATTCAACCATATTCCTTGAGTGCATGGGTGTCTCTGACCCTGAGAATGTGGCACTTCAAGGAAGAACCTTTACAGCTGCTGCTCTGTGAAGTCTTGTTGAAAAAGATGATGACCGACCTGATCTTGTTATTCATCGTGGTGCCAGAGCAATTAATGAATACAATAATCCCTATCTCTTTCCTGGAATGTTTCCAACACTATATCCTTATGGTACAGGTGGGTTTGAAGATCCTGGTTGCCCAACCAAGCTTTCATTTGACTGCCATGTCAATTATCTACTGGACCTTCCTGACCGCAACTTTTGACACCACTGTTCTTTTATGTTTGTGGCATTGAATATCATCCAGCACAGAGCAGCTCATCTTCATGCCTCTTTCTCTGTGAAATGTTCTAACTTCAATTCTATAGCAGATAAATTGTTGTCAATCACATCTGAGACTCTATTGTCTGTAGCAAAACAGCTGGAGAAGGACAGCAGTGCTCAGTCACTCACACCTGAAGAAAAGAAAGTTTTTGCTCTCCTCAAAGAGGTACAAACTGTATCCTCCCATATTCCTGGTTCAGAAGGCTCTAAGATCCAATGTCGAAATGAAATTCGTGCTTATTCTGGCTACTTTTGGATTCCTGTCCTCTATTTCACTGCCAATCCTAGTGCTGTACATAGTCCTGTCTTCCAAGTCATGTGTGGTGATACTTCAGTCAATCTGGATGATTGCTTTCCTTTGGTGGTTGATAGCACTAAGCGGGCACTGCGCTTGGCCAAAGATCCTGTAGCTGCTGCCGACTTTTTTGACTTCTCAATTAAGTGTATGTTTGAGTATTTTGACAAGGGTGAGAGTACTGTTGAAGGAGGAATTCTTGGGCACTTGGCAGCATTTTATGGCTCCAATGAACTTACAGAACGAGGCCAGTGGCATGGACACTTTTTGTTGTGGCTGAGTGGAGCTCCCAATCCATCAGATATTCATGAGCACCTCAAGAAAGAACCTGGGTATGACAAAAACTTTTCTCATTCTTTGAGACTATTATTCATCATCATTTCCCTGATGTTGATATCACCAATGATCCCTTATATGAACCACACATCCAGTGCCCTCCTCAGGTGCCAGAACCCTCTGCCCGCACTCCAGAACAAGTGGCTGATTGGAAGCATCTCTTGGATACTGAGGTAAAAAAAATGTGGTGAGCGCCTCCAGAGACATGATTGCTGCAAAGTATGTCACAAGTATGGACATGAGAAAGACTGCTGCTTTCAGTTTCCACATGATTTGATACAAGAGTCTAGGTTTGACCCTGATACCAACTTTATTTATTTGCTGTGCAAGGATTCAACTGTAAACTATTTCAACCCTATCATCCTTGTCTATTGCCGCCACAATCATGATCTCAAGTGCATCTTATCTGGCAAAGCAGCTAAAGCAGCTATGTTCTACATCACAGATTACATTACCAAGATGGACCTCAAAACTTATCAGATGTTGTCTCTGCTTTCAAAAGCAGTCCTAAGTGCTCCTGACCCAACCACATGTGATACTCCTGCAGCAGCTGCAAAGGCTCTCCTACATAAGTGTCTATCTCAATTGACAAGTAAGCAGCAGATACATGCACAGCAGATACATGCACAACAGGCTGCTTGGTATATCCGTGGTAGAGGTGATGGCTACCCATCTCATGACACAGTGCCAATACTCTCAAGCCTTATCTTATACCACACAAATCAACTTTCAGCCCATGCTCAAGCCAATAGAGATGACCCAGAGACTGCCAGTTACCCCCCCACTCTAGAAGTTATTGAGGAACATAATGACAAAGATCATGAACATGCACTGTCCATTGAGAAAAATGGTGTACCAGTAGAGCAATTAGGTAGCAGTGCAGAAGATGAAATTGAACCTGTTCCTATGCGAATATCAGTTGATGCCAAAGGTAAACTGCAGAAGACCAACCAAGTTGATGACTATCTCCATTGTGACTTGTCATTGGCCCATATATGCTTTTATGATTTTGTACAGCGCTTTTGCACTGAGCTGATAGCCAAGCAGACACCAGATAGTTCAGAAACTGCTCACTTGGGCACTTATAAGGAGTGGAAACTTGAGCCTGGACATGCACTTCATGAATCACATCAGCTTGTTGAATATACAAACTTTGAGCGCGGTGATGGTGGTAAGTTGTGAATACCTCATGTCACTGGAACAACAATTCCTCGCCCACATCATCCAGAATTCAGTTTATTTATGCTGGCTCATTTTAAGCCCTTCAGCCACACTGTGCCTTTACTAACTCTGGGTGAGTCTCCTGAACAAGTGTACACCTCCTGCAATTTTTCTCCAACTGCACTTAGAGTCATAAAGAACTGGGATGCCATCCATGAATGTGAGGATGAAAGAGATGCAGAGAAAATTAGAAAAAGAGAGCATGATGAGTTGGAACAGCCAGTGTTTGGTACTACTAAATCAGCCAAAGAGGAATGGAACCTTGCCAGTGAAATCCTTGACTTGCAAGTGTCTCAGTGGTTTACTTCACCCAGTCATCCTCCTTGTGAATCTGATGTTCAAGATTTACCTGAGGTCACACCAGCCCGCATGAAGACTTGGAAAACTGAGATAAAGTCACAGGAGGATAAGCTTCAGGCCATCCGGCACAATGCAATAGATCCAAGTAATCCAAGTCTCACTACTGAGGAAGTTATCCAAGACACTCAAGTTGCTCCTGATATTTCATCTCCAGAGTCATCCAAGGTTCCACCTACTGAAGCTCCAACAAGCAATTCTCAGACAACAAAAGAGACGTGCACTGAACTTTTGCAGAGAATAATCCAGGAAGAGACATTGAATGAAAAGCAGATTGTTGCATTTAAGATTATTGCTATGGCATTCTTCAAATACATTGATGATAAAGCTACTGGCACAAATCCTGTGGATTCTCCAGGATATGAGCCCTACTTGAGGTTACTCCTGTCAGGTCCAGGGGGAACAGGAAAGACTCATGTTGTGAAAGCAGTGCAGCACATGATGGAGTCTTATGGATGTAAGCACAAGCTCTGCTTCATGGCTCCTAGTGGGTCTGCTGCTTCCCTGATAGATGGTATGACAATCCATAAAGCACTTTCCTTAAAAATTAAACAAAAGAAAGGGAAGGGGAAAGGAAACAGGAACATTGGAGAGTCCGCTGATGACTATGTGGTGACCCTAAGTGTATCTGACCGAACAAAACTGCAAGACAAATTTAAAGATGTGATTATGATTTTGATTGATGAAGTATCTTTGCTTGCAGCTGATCTTCTGTGTGATATTGATTGTGCACTCCGCTTTGCAAAAGGAAATGATGAATATTTTGGTGGAGTCATGATGATTTTCTCTGGTGATTTTTACCAATATCCTCCTGTAGGAGGCAAGCCACTGTATTATCCTGTAACAAATAAATCAAGGGCAATAACTTCAAAGGAACTGGCTAACCACCTGGGGTGCCTTGCATGGAAATCTGTAAAGGATTGTGTCAATCTTGAAGAACAGCAGCGCATGAAAGGAGACCCAGAATATGCAGATGCTGTACTTAGGTTGCGGAAAAGAAGCTGCATTCTCCAAGATGTTGAACTGTTCAACTCCCACGCTATAAAGTCCTACAGTAATCCTAGTGGTCTAGACATGAGCACTGAAGGTAGAGATGATGCAACTGCAATTGTTAGAATGAATGCCCAGTGCCAGAGTATCAACTTATATAAGGCTCAGGCTAAATGCCGCGGAACTAATAAGTTGGTTGTTTGTGCTGCTCATGATGTCATCAATGGCAAGGTAGCACCAGAGCCTGCCAGATCTGATCTTTTGAAGCTTGACTTTTCAAAAGACAAGGAAAGAGGTGACAGTGCACTGCCAAGTTACCTTCCCCTCTATGTAGGCATGCCAGTCATCATGAAAAACAGAAACATGTCAACTGAACTTGGTATTACCAATGGTGCACAGGGAGTATTGAAGAAGTTTACTACAGAAATATGTTCTGCTGGCTTTACATACTTCACAGGTGCCATCATAGAATTCCCTAATTCAAAAGCCAATCTGTCAGATCTGCCTGCTACATATGTCCCTGTGGCACCTATCACATGGAAGTTTCCTTACAATGTCTGCTTGAGTAGAGATACCAATGAAATAACACTGGTGCAGATCTTCCACAATCAGTCAGGCTTCCAGCCTGCATTTGCTGTAACTGGGCATTCAGCTCAAGGTAAAACTCTCCCATCTGTTCTGGGGTGGCTTCACCTAGGTGGTTATGCAGCTTATGTCACTGCCTCATGTGCTACATCACGGTATGGACTTGCTATTGTGAAGAAGGTAACACTAGAACAACTTAACAGGAAGCTTGATAAAGACCTTGTATTTGAGACCACCCGCCATGTGGCTTTGGAGCATAACACTCTGGTTAGGCATGGGTTCAAAGCTGGATCTATCACATCTGTTCCTGACCCAGAAGGTGAGGATCTTAGCAATATAGAAGTTCCCAGTGGGCCAGATGAACCAAGTGATCAAACTGTTGTCTCTAAGCGGAAGTTATGTGAGACTGAAGAAGAAGAGAGTTTGCATCCAAACAAGAAGCTGCACCTCATAGTAGTAGGAAAAAGTGACAGCTCTAGTCTGGGTAAGAGAACACATCCTGCACATCATGATGGGTCACCCCCTGCCAAAAAACAAAATGTGACTGGTGAATCATCTGCACCCTGTTCCCCATCTGCGATATGGAAGTTGGTCACACAAGGCTGCCAATGGGACAACAATAACTGGTCCTGTGCATATGATTCTATATTCATGACATTTTACTCTGCATACCTACAACTAACATCAGAAGCACAGATTGCCTGGAGATCTTACAACCAGCACACAGCAGTCTTAGCAGACTTATTTGGAAAGGAACCCTCTGCACCTCTGGAATTTAACCAACTGCGGAATGAATTCAGAACATACTTGTTCACACTAAGCCCTGTAAAATTTCTCTGCTATGGACACCACCTCATAAGCGCTAATCACATAACAGAATATCTCTTTTGTCCACTCAATGTAGGACAAGACATGATCTACTCTGTAAAGTGTTCAGCTTGTGGATTCTCCAAGACAATCCAAGTCATCCTCCATAACATTGGGGACTGCACAGGCCCGTCTCTATGGTCTACTTATAAAGCCAAAGTGGGAAATCCTGCACTGGCCTCTACACAGTCATGGCTTGAGATCTTCGTTGCTGCAGGTATTAAGCATGCTTCTCTTGATTGTCAACAGGCTATGAATCATGTGTTGTCATCTCACAGTTCCAATTGCCATGCACTCCCAGATGACAAAGTCATGTATAGTACTCCACCAACTCTGTTGCACCTCAATCTTCACCCCAGTGGAGCTCCAGAGACTTTGGTGGTGCCCAATGTTTACTTGCAGACAGCTGCTGGCCCCCGCAAATATGGACTACGTGGTATCATTTACCCGGGTCGTGACCATTTTACTGCCCGCATGTTCGATGCTCAATCATCTTGGAATTACGACAGTGCACAAGGTGGAGGAGTGCCTCTGCCCAACCAATTGTCTGATTTGGAATGGTTTCAGGCAAGAAAATATCACATTGTAATATACGGCCTGATCTAGAGAACACCCACAACCTGCCTGATCTAGTCTCCCCCTACCAGGCCTACAAAATCACTGATTGTCACAGCAGCCCTTCAGACATTCACATTTCTGCAAGGAAGCCATGGCTGCCAAAATGATTGACTGTTGGAGGAGTCCGATATGTCTGCCAGCAAAGCGAGTTAAAACTAAACCCAACCTCTGCCAGGCATCTCACCCATGCTACGTGCTCTTAATCTTGCTCAGGTGTCACATCTTGATTTATCAGATCATGGCGCCGGGCAGTCTTGATGCATTGTGTGGCCGAATATTTCGAATGAGCATTCCCCGCGCTTTCCTGGCTTGAACTCACCTGCCTGATCCCTACCCATGTTCACCCATGTTGCTCTGCAATCATTTCTCATGACCATCCCCGATGCTGCACATGCACATATCTGTTGTGACTGGCTCCAACGTCTGCAATGGGTTATGGATGAGAATAGGTTGGACTAGATCCCCCCACAACAGATGTAGTTTCTGGGGCGAAAATCACCAGGGATAACTAGCGCTCCACAGTTCAGCCTCGAAGGTAAACCCATGGCCTGTGTTCATTTCTTCTCATTTTCTAATGAGGACCTTTTTCAGGCACTACTAAATGCGCATTCAATCGGTGATTTGGGCATTTGTGAGGAGTTTTATGTCAGGTGGGGACACAGAACCTACTTGGGGAGAAATCGTAGGGTAAGTCACTTATTGAATATCTTGTTATCGCTTGAGCTGGGCTGTCATTGCCTTCTTTGACTTGACACCTACATCTCTGATTGCATGACAAGCCGTCCAAATGCTTTCACCCTTCCATGTCGTTCGTTTAGTATATCTTACAGATGGTGGTGGCAATTTTGTTCTGATCCCACCTTCCATGTTGCAATCATGCTAACTTTCATCCCATAGACTCCAACTCTTTTCTATCATACCTCTAAATCTATGCCTAATCACTGCCAGTGTCATCGGCGCATGGTATTTCACTGAGTATGTGCTCTCTTCCAACCCTTCTTTCATTCCATTTTGCTCATTCTTCTTCCCCAATTAGCCCTGACGCCCCACCACCCCCACCATGTCAACACATGATCCACGCCGCCCTCACACAGTCCATGGGCACTCACTCTCGTACTCTCAGCGTTCCTCCTCACGATCATCCATCATGTTGCAGACTCGGTTGACACTCATGTGGCAGATACACCTGGCTTGATCGATGATGCAAGGGCGAGAAGGTTGGAATTAGGCTCCATCCAGAACCAATGTGTGAGCTCCTCTTGGCCCTTCGAATCCACATATCTGACTATACCCACAGACTAAACGGTCCTGGTGGACAGGCTGGAGACTACTTGGGATGTGCTCCTCCTTTTCTTCCTTTGTTTCGGCCAGGAGACTTGGGCTCTGCTGCGCATGGCACACTGTCAGACGACCCTACTCTCCACCGACGCTTCTGCCAAGTCCATCGTGTAGCACCTATGACCCTGGTCTTCTTGGGACCCCATCCTTACTGTTGACGGCCGTTATGCAAAAACATCGTGGACCTGTGGCGTGGGCGTACTTCGTGAGTGCAAATGGGAAGGTCAATCTGTGAAGGAGTATGGCGGGAGGATTGTGAAGGAGGAATGGAATGGGTTTAGTGCTTCAGGGGTGGGTCGAGTCACTTTCAACTTTATGTTTTCGATTGCTTTCTTCTGTTTTCTTTTTGGACTTCTATGACCTTCAAACACTTATCTAAACAATCTCCCCCATATCCCCCATCCTCCCCTCCACCCGCTTGCCCATCCGTCTTTTCCATGCACTCATCATTGCCATCTGCCACACTCCCCCTTGCACCCCCTTACACACATATATCACATTCGATACGCCCTCACTGCCCTGGTGCGACATCATTCCACCAGTATAGACACCCTGCCCATCACCACCACCTTCCCCGCCTTCCCAAGATATTTTCCTCACCGATGACACTGCCTACTAACAGATATGATAAAACTTATATTGCTTACGTCATCGCCTTCGTCCCCTCCCCACTCTTCATTTTCTTCATCTCCCACTACCCCCTGCTACCTTCTTCGTCTTCACCATTTTTCGTCCCTTCTTCTCCATATTTGTTCTCCCTTATATTCACTCATGAGCACCTGACTGACTTCCCTCCACAGCACGCCTCCCATGCTGCCGCTCACGACCTCTCCTTCCTCCCGCGAACCCACGAGCTGAACTAATTCACTTGACACTCATCTATGGACAGTCCCCAACTGCCTAGGATACACTGACCACACAACTAGTGCCGACAACAGAGCACATGCAACACATTGGAAGGAGGGGAATGACTCAATTTGAGACAGGGAGGCTCTGGCTGGAGAAACGGAGGCGTTCACTAGTGCTGGAGAAAAAGTAGGGCTGTGAGAGACGTATGTGGTAAGTTGATTGCTTCCTGCATGTCTACAACCTCGGCACTGATCTCCCAATTTCCCCATGTGTGAGCAGCTGGTGAAATGACAGTTACTTAGTTGGATAGTCAATTGGAATACATTTTTGTATAGGTCTGAACACCTCTGATGATTAGACGTATGTCTCCCTTGGTTGGTGGCCCACATGATGTTCATCCAATAGACTCTAGGCTGTCCGAAGCTCACAATGAGCCATCCTCGTTCAAATACGCCTGTGATCACGGAATATCGAAGGGATTGAGGCTACATTTCACACCTGGAGTAGAACCGCCAGGCCATATTGACGCTCCCCACCTCTCGCCCATCTCGATAAGCAGCCCACCCGATCCAAGACCGCCAAATACCTCACAGGAGAACCCTTCCATCAACATCTGCCTTCTCCCTCGTCTAGCCCTGGATGCCACTCGAAAGTAGGCGGCCTCTCAATCCGAATGTACGTTGTTGTATACCCTTCCATCCCCTCATCATACTCATCTACCACAGGTTATCCTCATCCCAGGAAATCCATTCATACCTCTCCTCGCCTCCTGGCCCCCGGTTTCCACTACAAGCCAACCCTATCACCACGCTCTCAAAGCAAAGTGTCTATTCGATTCGTCGGGTCCCAGCAACTTGGGAGCCTTCCTGTCAGCCTTCCTGTCAAATTCATGCTTCCCACCTGCCTTTGCAAACACCATGGGATTCTTGATCCACAAGCTGCGGCCCAGCCGAGCCCTCGACAGCATCCAGCTTCAACACCATCACCATTGCCTCAGCCCTGATGTGTGTCAGTCCTTCCCCCTCCCCCCTCCTGGATGAAACACACTGGGCTCTGAGTTCTAAAAAACCGATGTCATGCACTACACTCTCGAGCGGCGGCCTAGACAACCGTTAACTGATCTTTTTCTTCTTCATTTGTCTGCCTGTTGGATTTTTGCATACTTACATGTTCTTTACAGAGATTGATGGTTTGGATGCTCTGTTGTCAAGTACACTCCCCAAAACGAACACGACACCATTCTGCAGATCCCTATGCTGTACCCTTGGCTTGGAACTTCCCACTCGGAAAGTCTTGACGTCTTACATACAAACAGGTGGACTCATCAGGTATGTAAATATTGTCTTCCATTGTAGGCTTCCACTCACTCATTGCTTCATAGGACCGATTGCAACCTCGTCAATATCCCACGTCTCGTCCATTTGTTTATTCCTTTGATATATCAAAATTCTGGTGCTGACATGTCGTGCTGGACTATTATCTGGGTGCCGCATATGTACTTAGTAGTTGTCTTACTCCCCTTGAAATTAACCTCTGAAATATTATCAGTTCAGGCGGAGTTGTTTTCAAATAGGGCTGGCACCAAACTTGGCATTGACCTGGGATTTGTGTTATGTAACACTTCTCCCCCTCCACACTTATCATCTGTCATATAATGTTTGACTGGCAGATGGAGGAAATTGTAAACTCTACCCCTGTGAGTCCTTTGTGTAAACCCACTTGCTCTATCTCATTGGCCCCAGTCATACAAGGATTTTTACTTGGCTGTATGGTTCAGTGCATGTTCAGCTGCAGGGCCTGAGCTGGTGCGAGTGCCAGCTAATCATGGTTATAGAGCCTGCCACGAGGTTCAGGAGCTTGCCATTGAGCATTGGGTCGATGTCGCTCCGCCTTCCGACCCTAATTTCATTAACCTTTCTGAGTGTTCGTTTCACTTCTCTGGAGACACGGTGGACGAAATGTATACGGCTTGGTTCTCTCCTCAAGTGAGTCACCAGGAACATCCAGTTGGTCTCGCTGATCTGTTGGTGCAGTTGCGGCCCATTACCTGCCTTAACGACTATATCACACAGAAAATAGGTCCCCATTGGTACGGGAATATACTGGTCGTCAAGCAGAGAGGGTCATCGGGAAGGATATGCAATGTGAAGGTGAAAAATGTTGCGTTTATAAAAGAGGCTCTCACTCTGTGTGTCCTGCACCCTGTGTCACTTTTTTTGGCTGTGCTAATGCCTTTGTCATTCAGGTTTGTTGTGGAGACGGTGAGGCATGCCAGGTCGTAAATTTGGTCGGGTGTCTGCACTCAATAGTCATTTGACTCCTGTAGCCATTCGATCAATCACTTTTTTTGTCATGAAAAAATTTCTTCTACATCAATATATCTGCCTCCTGTGAGTGGCTCCATGTAGTCAATGCCTTGCCCATCCACCCACATTAAGATCACAGTCTCCAGCAGCACAACGGTCACTGTCTCCACCAATATGTCTGCCACTGTCTTCCACCCACAAACTCCCTCAAAAAAGGATCACTGCATCCAGGTGCCACCTACTTCCACCAAAAAGCACCTCCGTGGTCTGCACATAAATGCAGTTTGATTGTATTCTTTGCGTGCCACATCCAAAATCTACTGCACCTTGGAACTGATGAACCTAATTATGGACTGGCTGGACTGGCCTGCATTGGTAAAACTCAGCCACGCCTCCTCTGGTGACCGCCACAGAGTGCAGGAAAGCGAAGGATTGATTTGGAGGTTGGGTGCTTCATTGCACGAGGTGATGACACACAAATGTTTTGGAAGGCCCTGCACGACACAGGAGGAGGAATATGTGGGTCAATAGTGTGGGCTGTGATGACCCCCCAGGTCACATTGGGCAGCGCGCAAGCACCTCAAAATATGAATCTTATGATTCCTGCTGGAAGTTTGAAGCACTGGAGAGCTGTCATGGCCACCCTTCAATACCAGGAGAGCCCTGGAGAATGTGATTTGCGCAGTGGGAACCTGGTGGATCGCACTCAGGCTATGCCTGCATTTACAAGTGCCAAGGTGAGCTGTTATTTGTGCCCATTCAAATATTCTAACGACCTTGTAGACTGGTAAAAAAAATCATTGTTGCAGAAGGCCGATCTGCTTCAATCTTGCCTCTCTTGCTCTGTGCAACATCGACTGCACAGACCAATTTCATCACTCCATCCCACCTCCACTCCATGTATCCTCAGCTCACTGCACAGAATGTCAGATTTGCAAGGAAGGGCGTGTTTCTGACACGCAAGCAGATTGACATGATGAGTGTGCGGTTCCAGGAGTTCATGATTTCCACCACCGTTTCGGAAAGCGAGTGTGGCAATGCATGTCCAGTGCTATGGCGCCATACTGGGGAACACAGTGGGATTGGACATTTCCAGTGGAACAAGGGCCAGGAGCATCCGGCCATTTGGGCAGAAAGGTTTAAGTGGCACCTTGACAATATCTGTGAGAACTGGTGTTCTTTGATACTCCTCATGCTTGGTTGTTCTATTGACCTGTTTGGACAAATATTATGTACGCACATGAGTAGAAAAGGTTCATTCATAGTCATAGTCAACACTGAGAAGTATGGAGAAGGGAATGATGGAGGTTAGATTAGGTAAAGTTATTACCTGCCCAGCGCAAAGTTTGGTTAAACATCCTGAGTTGACGTCAACCATAGTAGTGTCATATGGCTATGCATGAAGTGTTTTGATTTTGTCATAGAGTTTGACTACAAGCCCAAAGTATTAAATAAAAGTATTTAGAGAAATAGGAGTGGTGCAATTCATAACAGTTCCTCCGACTCATCCCCACTGCCATCCCTGGTTGCTTCAATGTCGTCTAAAGAGGGGTCCTGTGGCTCAGTGATCCACAGTGGCTCAACCACATGCAAGGTCCGGGAACATCAGTGTCATCCACATTGGCAAGCAAGATGATATCCTGGATGTTGAAAGAGAGCGTGGTGTGGCCTGTTGTCTTGGAGAGGTAGTGGGAGACTGTAAAAATGGCAGCAACGGCTGCACCCTCGGCGAGTTCAGTATGGATGCAAGGTAGTGACTGGTAGTCATCGAGTCGGAACTTCTTACGGCCATCATATACAGGAACTAATATGAAATGATTGGTAAATGAAAGTGGTACAAGAAAGATGGCTTACTGCGCTCCCCAAAAGGCCTAACAGCATTGGAGAAGGTCAACTTCATTGACCTGTCGTTCCGAACCTTAGTCCTAGCCTTGGGGGGAGAGGGGGGTGTTAACTTGGCTTGGGTGCCTTGAGATGAAGAGGCAGCGCCATAGGTACCTGATGAAAACGCAGATGTCAGATGAGAGGCCAAATTGGTGTGATAGAGGTGCACCTTTTGTGGTTCTGTAGGACGACAAAGACATGCCATGCTGAAATGTAGGCACAACTACAACCTTCTTGCCCTGGGTGATGACGGTCGAGACGACTGTTATTGCCCTGGGAAAGGTGCGATCCGAGAATGCAACGCAGACGCTGCGTGGTTTGTCGGATCCAAGGAGGCTACTGTAGGTGAGCATACCAACCAAGAAAAAGCATGTAAAGCTCTGTGGGGACTGGTCACTGGATGATTGCAAGTAACTGTCCTTGAGATGGAGAGTTCAAGGTTCAGCACGAGCAAGGTTGACTAAATTGGTTGCGTGGGGGCTTGAGACATCAATTGCAAGGAGGCGAGTGGCTGCCTGAGGAAACGCATACGACAAATTGGTCATGGGAGTCTCGATCTCCTGAAGGTTGCTTCGGATTGATATAAACGCAAGGAGTTCCAGAGTGCTTGGCTCTGGGACTCTGAACAACAAGAATAATCAGAATATATGACATGTAGAAGGAGAATAAAACACACAGGCTCAATGTCGCTTTTACAGAAACAGCATCTTCAGGAGCCGCACTCCTCGGATTGCCAGGAGAAGGTTTGGTATCTGGAGGCAACTGGGCTGGAGTTGGAGCAGGGCTGGGTGGAGCAGAACTGAGTGGGAAAGGCCTGAACATGAGCTAGTGGCAGAATAATGAGGAGTTTATTAACATACTGTTCAGGAGTTGGTGTCCCTTTAGCTTTCTTCTTGGCAGGCGCTGCATCTGAATTGCTGCTAGAGTTACGTCTGCAATGTTGTCAAGTTAAACAATATCCTAGCGATCAGTAAAGGTCACGCACTTGTTATTTCCCATCATTGTCTGGATTTGAAGGGAAAGTGCGAGATTCTGATATTTAAGGTGTGGCGGATGTGATCAAGGTCATGAAAAAAAAGGAGTGTCACCACCAATCAAAACTGTACAGTCATCTCCATTCCCACGTACACAAAGAAGAGAGACAGAACGGGAGGCAGAGGGTTGACATTCATACATTCTCATGGCGCAACCATTTGGCATCCGCAGATCAGTTCCACACCAAGTTAGGCACGCATTGGACATTCCTCTGGAGGCAGCCGTGACTGTAATCCAGAATAACATTGCCAGTGAGCAGTTCTTTGATGGAATCAAAAAGCATGCCAATTGACATTTGCCCCAAGTGTTGAATGTCTTGGCCTGGACAAATGTCCGCCTGACGGGTCCATTATGCCCATACCAATTGGCTTTCTACAACAGCGATGACAAGATTTGACAAGCATTCGAGGTGAAGGACATTGGTGGAGGCTTCAGAATACTCTTCTTCAAAGGCACAGACAGAGAGGCCATGCTCGACGTGTCAGGTTTTCTGATGGACTTCAATCTGCCCCCACTCACACGCAACTACAGGTCTGCATTGTTATATCCCATCTGGGCATGACCGATATTGACACAATTCAAGGTTTACCCGAGACCCTTTGTCGTTGGCTTACTTCATATCACTCACGGCTCCACACTGCGACGGCTTTGACAAAGCCCTGGCTGCCCTGCACTGCATTTACCACTTCTTTGAGGAGAGCTTTTCCGTGGGCCAGCTGAACCCATTCAAGTCTTACGAGTTGGCTCCAGGATGTGAAGGAATCTGCACCAGAACAAGGATCATGACTCCAAAGAATATGAACACATTTGAAGAGGTTCCAGTCCCCCCTGGGATCGATGAGAACCTGATAATCAAGGGGTGTCTCGCTGGAGGAAGGTTTGTTCATACGGACGACAACTGCATCCAATTTCAACAAAGTGGTTCAGAGCCTAAGTTCACGTTCATTGATCTTGTGTTGGACAATGTCACTAACATACTGTTCATTTAGTACGCCCGACCTTCCCTGTTATCCTGGTAGCTTCTGTGTGGGCCACCTGGTGGAAGCCACTCTTAGTTTTCGTACCATCCAAATTGGATCGGGAAACACATTTGCACTCCATCTTGAGAAGCTATTATTGGCAGGAAGACTTGGGTATGACATGAGTGCATTTAAGTCCTTACAAAGATATATAATATACTCAAGCAATGCAGCTGCTGGAGGATGAAGTTGTGCATTTGCACAATGTCAGGGACCCACCAATCCCACCATTGTACGCAAGCGGCGCGTGGATTTGGACGAGGTTGCTGGCAAGAAATGAAAGGTGACCGAAAAGGTGCAAGTCCCAGTGGTGGCAGAGGAAGCATTGCCGTTTGCAAAGGTCGGGTTGCCCTTTGGAGAGCTGGGTGATCCTGTCATGGAAGACCAACGTCCACATACCACTGTCGCATCGAAACTCCCTGGGCCCTCATCGCACAAGGAGCTGCCAGCCGAATTTGAGGAATTGGAGGATGACGATGATGACATGGGGGCATGAAGCTTGATCTGTTATTGTTTGTCTAATCAAGGGCTTGTATCTTAATACACATATTTACATTTACTCATTGTTGTGAACATATCATTCCATACTCATAATAGCAACATGTGAACTGATGGTAACATGATTTCCCCTTGAGTCGGGGATGGCGCTCGCTGCCACTACAATAGGGTTTATTTGCCTGCAGTGCAGCCATGCTGTTAGGGTTTGGTTGTCTCAGATAGGGTTAGGGTGTCTCAGTTAAGGATATGTATATGGGGCTCTGAAGGGAGCCACATTATAATATAGGAAGTCACATGATTGTCATATGATCTGCATTATAATGTGGGACCATGTGACAATATATGTAGGTGGTATATATGAGAGGATCCCACATTATAATGTAGGGGTCATGTGATGTACTACATTATAATGCAGGTTTATGTGGCAGGAGCCCACATTATGATTTAATTAAGGTCCTGGTGAAATGGGGGCAGCATTATAATGCAGGTGGGTGAATATTCCACCCCACATTATAATTTAGTTACATGGACACCTCGTTGTGGTGACATGGCATTGGTGGGTGGTGTGAATCATCATTGTGTCATGTTGCAGCAACATGATGGTGGTCATTGTTGGCTGCCGGGGTTGCTCTGGGGCTGTCCATGCTGCCAGTTCCTGCCCCATGTTGTTCCAGGTGGCTGGTGTAGCTTGTGAGAGATGTGGTGGCCTTCCAGTGAGTGGTAGTGGTGTGGGTACTGCTGTTGGGGTGGGGTCAGTATTGCGGGCGTCAACGACGCACCTGTCATGGTGTTGTGGGGTCATGAGGTGGCCAGCAACGGCAGTGGTCCACTGCTCCTTTGGGTGCAGGTGGGGTCAGTGAGGTGAGGTGTGCACAATGGGCACAGTTGTCACTTACCTGTGATGTGGCATGGTTGTGCTTGTGGGTCTCCCCCCACTGGGGTCCTCCCTCTCCCTTCTACTGGCTGCTGCTGTGAGTAGTTGGTTAGGCTGGGGAAAAAGTCTGGATGGAGTCTGGTTGGAGTCCACTGGAGTCTGCTCAGTCTGACTGGAGTCCAGTGGACCTTGAGCAGAAAAGGGGGGGGGGGTGTAAAATCCTCTTAGTGTCCATGAATTACATCTGGAGTGATACCTCAAAATCCTCCTCATCTTCTGATGGTAAGCTATAGAATAATTTGTCATACTCTTCTTGTGCATTGATCTCTCCTTGATCTGTCTGTACTAGATTAGATTGAGCTTTATGTGTTGCCTTTTGTGAGTGCTTGCATTCATAATCCTAGTGTTTTCCGCTGCCACAGTGCCTGCAGGGCTGTGCTCCTTTGTCTTCAGGTGTCACACTTGGTGATACATTACTATCATCCCTTGGAAACTCCAGTTGGATGGTGGCAGGGCACCATCCGACTAAGTTTGCTCTTGCAGTGTGGTAATTTTTGTAACGAGGTTTTGCATTACTAGTATTAGTTTCTCTAGCACCCTGGTTTAAGTAGTCATGACTGAACCGTCCATGCTCAAGTCTCATCAAACTGTCCTCATAATATTTTATGGCAATTTGAAATTCTTTGATGGTTTGGTAGATGTGAGGTGTAAGAACTGTTGTCCAGTGAGATGGTACACTGTCCATAATCTCATTAATAATTTTGCGCTCATTATGATCATAGAGTTGTTCAAGGAGCTCCTTCTTTTGAATCAAGTACTTGCTGGGAGTCTCTTGAGAGTATTCTCCTTCTTGATAAGTCACTCAGTTAGCCTTGGCATTTTGTTTCTTCATAAAGGATCGGTTCATGAAATATGCTCCAATACCTTCCTTCATGGTATGCCAATCTTCTTCAAGTCTGTACTGTACATCTGCATTCTGACTGTAGTACCAATTTTCAGCCATACCCTTCAATTGTTGCAGGGCTAAGGCACCAAGTTGTTCAAAAACAGTGTCTGATTTCTCAGAAATAGAATTTACTTTGAGGATCCAGTGATTAAGAGTCTCAGTATTTCCATCCCATTCTGGGATCACGTCAACCTTCAGTTTATGCTTGAATTGAGCCTCCTTGGGGTTACGTTGAGTCATCTGTCATTTCTCTCATCTGCGTTGATCTCTACACTGATAACCCTTCCCTTTAGGTCTACCCCCATCATTGGAATCACTAGGCTCACTATCCGATGGGTTCGGATCAAGGTTCCTGCGTGATTGCTGAGCTTGTCCTTGTCTTCTTTTACTTCTCTTATTTGGTTCATTGTCTGAGCAACTGTCATTATTGTCTTCTTCTGACTCCTCTGACAGGTGGGGAGGTTGTCCTCTTCAATGTGGAAATAGTTTCTCAAATTTCCAGGAAGAATTCTCCTGCCATGGTCCTCCAAAAACTGTCAAGTGTTGATTTTGAGGAACTGTACTATGAGTATGTCAATCTCCTCTTTCAATTGTGCTGCCAGGAATCTGCTTAGATTGGAGATTTTCTGAGTTGTTGATGTTACCTTGTTGTTGAGTCCTCATAGACCCTGTCTTTGCAACAGTTGTTGATGATCTGCTATAAATGTAAGGAACATTTTGAAGTCTTTTTGATAGTAAGCTAATACTATCTCAAAGTCATTTTGAGACCACCATTCTTGTGCTTTACCAGATCCTCCCCAAGCAGGTAGCTTTGGAATCCCTTCTCCTTCCAGGAAGAGTGCATCTTTCAATTCATCCAATCATTTCTTGAGTGGCTGATTTAGGGATCTCTCTCTTTACAGACAAAGCTTGAAGTTCTCCATTTTTGTGCATCACAACAGTCTTGAACATTCACCTCAATAAAGATAACTTGTTCCTTGTTCCTGGTCAACAGTCTGGTAGAATTGATACCCAGATCACAGATTAATGATACTCCAGCAATCATAGCCACTTCCCATCGTTCCACAAGTAATGTTGCCCAAGGTTGGTTCCGCTATGGTAAGATGCTGGCTCTTCTCCCAGAAGGAAAGTGACCTCTTTCTCAATGATTAGTTCCTCCTTAGTGATATCTGAGGCAGAAATCAGGTCTCCAAGTGGTTTTAATGCAACATAGTCCCAGGTGTCATTATCCATCCATAGTTTGATCAACCTTTGAATATCAGTTTCTGATTCAATGTTAATCATGTTCTTGCCGCTCTGCTCAGCTTCATCTCCAAGGATAGGGTTCCTTTTACCTTGTGCTTTGGCTTTCGGGGGCATAACAACTCAGAACTATAACATATTAGTTCCCTAGTAAGGTAGATATAAATTTCCAACATGGCCAGAGAGAGAAAAAAGTTGTGAAGTCATGTTATTGGTATAAAGTTAACTAGGATCTTGTACAACAAGTTCTGGGTGTATCCACCAGTGTTATGATTAGCTGTAATATTGGTGTATTCTATTGAATATACAGTCATCTGTCATAACCCATAGGGGGTTAAACCCATACTCTCTGAAACCCCATAGGTTTTCGTGTTGACCGACTTGGTTTGCGGGAAAATGCAACCCATAGCCCATACTCTGTCAAATACCATAACCCATAGGCTTTTGACATAAACCCCATACCTTTATTAGGTTGCTGGGGGGCTTGTCTGGACCTTTACCATAGTAATTGAACCTAGTAACAGTTGCATATGGGTTTTTTTGTGTTCATTTCAATGTAACTCAAACATATGGCTCTAAAACCTCTTGAAATTCTAAAGAAAGGCCTTAAAATCCTCAGCCATTGAGGAACTCCTCAATCTGATTGATGAGATTGAATGTTTGCACGAATCCACTGATGAGGACATTTACAAGGCAGTCCTCGATGCCCAACAGGCTGCAGAGGATGCATTGATCAATGGCGGGGATGATGATGTTGATGACAATGCAGACAAACCTACCGATGCATTTTTGTGACGTGATTTTCTTAAATTATCTGCATCGATCACAAGCCACCTTAATGGCATTAACACACCCACTGCTCACAGAGTAGAAGCTGATTTTGCGTCGATCGCAAGGCAGACACATTGTTTGGAGCTTGATAACATGGTTCCCTCTCAAATAACTAACTATTTCACTTCAACATAACTTAGTTGTCCTTTAGAACACATCTAAAATGCCATACAATACACTAATAACAGTTAATATATTTATATTCCCATTTTTAAGTGTATATATAACGTCTCTGTGGGAACCCATACTCTCTGATAACCCATAGCTATGGGTGTCGACCAAGAGGTATGGGTTATGACAGAGGTGACTGTACCTAGTTGAGGTCAAGTGGTAGGTTCTGAGTTCAATCCTTAAGTGTGACTGAGATAGTTCCAAAGTCCTTAGTACTTGATACCATATAGAAAGTCTATTCTTAGTGTGTCAAATCTGATTTAGTAATCCAGAACTACCAGCATTAAGCAGTGGTAGTTTGGGATATTGATGCTGTCAGTGCATAGCAGTAATGGTATCAATGTGTCAACTAAATTACCAGTGCAGAGCAGTAGTAATTCCAAGTTGGAATTGAATGTGGCACAGTGCAAAGCAGTGTGCAACATTCAATTACTAAACAGATCTTTTAGATAAGATTTGGCTTAGATTCACAACCACTGGATTTGGGGAAAAAGTAGATTGTCCTTCTGGACAAGTTTCCTTATCTCTTTTAAGTGATACAGATGTAGTTCTATGTCATTCTACTTGTTTCTGACTGACTCATTCAGGCAGGAAATGAGTCATGCTAAACCTTCTAGTGAATTCTTGATTGATCTTCAGTAATCAGGCCTTTTCTAGAGTATGCTGAGTTGGATAGAATGAGTTATGTAGGAAGGTAATGAGGTTGGTAACTTGTATAGTCTATCTAGTGATGCCATAACAAAATGGAATAGTGAAGAGGCAGTGCTGGATACTCAGAACTTTGAGTACAATGAAAGACTATCTAGAGGACAGTTGAATGTCAATAGCTATATATATGAGTAAGTAGAGCAAAAGGTAAACTGGTGAAGTGATTCTTGAGTGGCGATGGGTGCATGAGGCGCTGTACTATAACAGACCCATTCCTGAGCAAGCAAAACAATGTGCCTTTGCTATACACTGTGATTTTGAGAAGCAGATACAGGACCTTGCCACAGAGATTGGGAAAGCACTGGAGCTTCTCTTCTTGCTTGTGGGTGAAGGTCCCTTGCTCTTGCATTGTGCTCTGACCCAATGGGGTGCCTTCAAAGCATGGTATGGAATTAGTGTGTGAAAGTCCGGTCCATAGGACCGAAAAAAGACCGGACCTGGACCGGACTGGACCGGAAATGGACTGGACTGCGGTTGCAGTTCATTGCTTTTGAGAACGAAAAGACTGGTTCGGACTGGACCGAAAAACCGGTTTTAGACCGGTTGCGACCGTTATCACGTGACGCGTGCATATGTACGGTTGT
>JABCKT010006733.1:0-21514 GCA_018858115.1 Tephrocybe rancida | reverse complement strand
TGCCACCCTGCCCCCCCACCCTAGCACAAATTTTGATACCCTAGTAATACCCTAGTCCCAAAACCCCCCCGATAACCCTAAGGATAACCCCTAAGGATAACCGCCCAGAATTCCAGCCATGTATTTACTTAGGTATAGCCCCAGCAACCTGGGCCGAGGCTGGCCTCGCTGCACACAACTACTACGAGCATCACATGTGCCAACGCTATCCAGAACTCTCCTACGGTGAAAATAACTGGAAGGCTCACCAGGTTGCAACCGACAACTACTCATCGTAGTATGGCAAGCATATCGGTCGAACACTGAAGATCAAGGAGGAGTCAATCAAGCTGGGGCCAAAGAGAGAACCTTCGAGGGAGCCATCAGCCAGCACGACGACTTCGACCAAAAAGCGCCAAGCCCCGCTAGTTGAACTGGCCTCCACACCGGAAGCGAAGAGAGCGAAGCAAGGGGGTGAGGAGCGCAAAAATGGAGTTGATGTAGAGGTGATTGCGAGGCCATCAGTGCCCATCATCGTGCGTACAGCTCTTATTTCATATGTGCTCCATTTGTTGATAATCCGTCTACGTTTTAAGCTCAAGAACTCTCTGTCAGTACCTCTTGTCGATCCTCGACATACAATATTCTGATATCTATTTTGTAGTGGCTTGATATTCAGTGACCCGGACGTGGCCGCTAAGCTTCGCGCACCACCATCAACAGTGACACCACATCAACAGTCATTTCCACTCCCACCGAGCTGCCAAACTGTGCCACATCAACTTCCTCCATGACGACACTACTTGCTACAAACAACACCCGTAATGCTGAAACCGCCCCAAGCCCTGAAGGCTGACACGACCACGCCGGGTTCTGGTGCCACGCCCCACAATACCACCAGTCGCGATGGATCGACCGCCGCTAGTAATGAAATGCATGAGATGGGATCTGGTGCCGACCTCAAGGATCCAGCCTCAAAGACGACGACGGTCAAAGCCTCAAAGAAAGCTAAAGCTGGCCAGGCGATGAACGGAAAGTATGTTTTGGTTGTCCCTCCTGTCGTGAATGTTGCTGACGTAGATCAATACTAGGAGCTTGTGTAAACGGGAGTGGATCGTCGAAAACTCCCAGGGGACAGAAGACGAGTTCACGACATACTGGACCGCGCTTGGCTCGACAGGACAACAAGTACATTATCATGTTCTGGTAGCATGACTTTCTAACACTTTTTGCTCCCAGAGTTTCAACGAGAAAGCGAAGGAGAAGGCGAAGGAAAATTCGAAGAAGCCGCAGAACATGTTAGTACCTGAAACTATCATAATACGTGGTATTGATCCTTCCTCTAGGCCGAAGAAGTGACCATTGGCCTGTTATGGCGATTCCATACATGGTGTGAGGTATCCGGAGGAGGGTTTGCACTTAGAGGGTTTGCGTTGCGATCCCAGGTTGTTGGGACTTAGTTTTTTTTCATGTTTACTTGCCTGTACAATTGTAATCGAGCTGAAATGGAATGGGTTCTATTGATCGAGCTGAATTGAAACGAGAATTATGGGCCGAAAATCAATCGAGCCATATTGAAACGAGAATAATGGGCCTGAAAATCAATCGAGCCGTATTGACCCAGAAATCTGACAACTGATACCACTCGATCCTGCTTGTTTTGGCTGAACAAACGGCCCAAATATCGAGACAGGCGAAGTCGGATCGAGCAGATTCAGGCGGGTTCTCGCGGGGCCAATTTGACTTGTTTTTGCTTGTTTCGGCTCAACGGACTTTTCACTGGGCTTGATCATCGAGCTGATGTTCGAGAAGTCAGTCATTTCATGAAATTCAAGGTCAACCAAGTGAAAACGGACGGTGGTTACCGTTTATACCCGTAAAATACATGTCGCGATGGGGGCGTAAGCTATCCATAGCTCTAATTTAGTCCCTCTATCAAGTTTGAGCGAGTATATGGGACTAACGCATATGAAAATAACGAACGACGACGGGCGAGAAATTGGGGCCAGGAACAGATGACACAGCCACGGAACGTGGCTTTTTCCCGATTAGTGATCGGTGATATCGGCCCGTCCTCGCCTCTCTCCTCTCAAGAATCTCTAAATGACTAATCGACATTGACAGGGTACGTTCTCAGTCACATATCTGCTATCATTATACTTCTGCGGTAGCCGAATGGATTTCTTCCAAAAGGCCGAGACAAATGTGGCTCGCAACTATGACTCGCGCCTATGATCGGCCTTCTCGCTGTGAACACTGCGATCGAGATGGGTTTAAGGCTCTAGGAGCATCTGAATTTGCGGTGAGGAGCTCAAATCAGGTACGCAGTTTTTCTATTTTCTACTCTCGACCCACAGTAAATACGATGACAACTACAGTGTCTCATTTGCAGGAGAACCACGGGCGCGGTGGGGAAGATGATACCATGTGCAATGTACACCGTCATCCGGTGGCCCCGATCCTCGCACTCCGACCTAGTTTCTACTACATGACACGGTGGCGGTCTGCGCTCCTCCCCCTTGTTTACACGGCACCTATGCGGTCGCGGGTGAAGCGGATAGAGGACACATGGGAGAGGAAACATGTGGCTCGCGGGACCTTGACACCGTCTTTAATGGCTCCAAAGCCATGTTTTGACACCGCCCAGGTATGTATCTCTTCTCTTCGGCCGTTTCCCCCGGGCTCACAGCGCAAATACGGGAAGCCACATCGTCACTCGAACACCCTCGACTGCAGCGCTGGACCTTTTCCTTTCCTCGACATCACTACGCTATCGAGAGGCCACCTCCATGCGGAATCTGGAACCCCCTTCACTCCGGGACCGCACCGATGCAGCGTTCCGTCTACAGACTGGACGGCCTTACAGCAAATCACTCTTCTTCCACTATGCCCACAAGAGTGGGGAGGGTCGCCGTTCAAACGGAGAGGGTGGGAAGTGGGAAGTGGAAGTGCCGTAAGTGGAAGCGGACCAAGGGAGACATCATCACGGCGCGGGTTCACGTCATCTTCAAGGGAGTTTTGAAAGGTATGTACTCATTCCCTCTTTCCTTGTTCTCGTGCTCAGTGCTCACAGCGAAATTCAGGGCCCCATCGACCTTGACTCTCCACCGAGACATCCGGGTCGTGAAGTTTTTCCTTGACCTGCGACATATGGAGAGCGAGAGGGTGGATGCTAGGAAGTGGGAAGTGGGCAAGGTTGTGGGGTTGTAGTTCGAGAGTCAACAGGTCATATTTGACTGCTGGGGAAGAGTTTCGAGGAATGTGAGTATCCCTTTTCTACTTCCTTACTCATAAGCTCACATCGACATTACAGTAGGGACTCCGCCACCGTGGGAAGACTCCACCTAGCCACTCGATAGTCTTGACCTCGACCAGGGCACCACTTCTAGCGCAACGTTGAGCAAGGCACGTACCCCCTTCCGGCATTCGTTCCTCCCAGGCCTATGGCCAAATTGAAGATACCGTCGACTTTCTCCGCTCGGCCGGGCTGGAAGATCGAACATGGATGCTGGGAAACGAAGACGTCGGGCCACGGTTTTCTTCAAACTGTGCATGTAAATTGGAGCATAAACATGGTGCGGTTGTAGTAGTTCCACGGGGTCTGGAAGAAGGTGATTACCCATCCTTGCTCCGGAGGTCCCGCGCTCACGCCGAAGTTAGGACACATGAGACTATCGTTCCATATATGTAGCCCCAGATGAACTCGGTCTCTAACCCCCTTGACAAAGAGGGGTGCGGAGTCGCGTCTGTCCCTCTCCATCCCGTTGAGTGTAGCATCCACGATCGAGGCTCGCCGTGCTCGCTGCTCCCACGTCCGATCAACGACCACAAAACGGTGCATGGTTGGGACGCGAGCAACCTGACTTCGGACGGCAGTAGGAAGTCGGTTTTATCAGATGACCTGAAGGCAAATATGTAGTGGATGTAGGAAGAGTATGGCCCTGGCTATGGGCGGCTCCCGTACGTCCATCGGGCCAGTTCTGTTACCATTATTTTTATATCTCGCTTCCATCCACTAATTAGTACATCATACAATTGGTTATATGAATCATAACATCGGCTTAGGGTTGCAAAGTGGTTTTCTACTGCTCAGTAGTGTGTCAAGGGAACGACTGGAGACGCCACCGGAGGGCCTGTGGCCTTTATCGTCCAGGTAAACCGAACCAGCACCTCAAGATCGAGCACTCATCCTTACAACCAGAACGCGATTTTCTTGAGCAGCCACGCACACTCGCGTTCTTCGACTTTCTTGTAGAGTGCGAGATGGACTTACAGAGACAGACCATTCAGGCTTTACGGGATAATTTGCTGTCCAACAGAACCACACCGCCGCCGTACCTCCTCGTCATCGATTATATCCAACAGGCTCCCCCGGAAGTCACTATCGAGATGCTACATGAGGAGCAAGACCTCAACGAGTTTGGGAAACACCGAATTCCCATCTTGCTGCCTTGCATTTGCGTACCTTACGGGACGGAGGAGCGCCAGATATTCATATGCCCTCTTATTTCGGGACAGCTGTTCGGCTGGTTCAACTGAACTCTGAACAGTCCAAGTCTCTACACAATGTCAACTGAAGGCTAAGAATTCGGTTGATGGGTCTCAATCGTCAACCCGCGTACGTGTGTGCATCCCGGACAGATGGTCGACGTGAGTATTGATTTATAACTACTTAACTTTCTAACTGACCACATCAATTACACAAAATATTTAAAACATAGGTATTTTGTTGTGCAGACCTGTAGCTCCACCCCGATTTTGCTTAAGCATTGTTGTCTACATGTCAAAATGTAGTATTATTTGAGGGCGTGTGGGTTGATTTGTCTCGCCTATATACAATCTATCCCACTTGCGTCGACCGTACTTGCCATCCCCTTCAGGGAGGTCGGAGAGTGCAGGAGCGTGGAAAATGGGTACGGGGAATTGGTGCAGGCGTCGTGGCCCCGGCTCATGACATTGATAGGCTGTATCCACTAGGAAAGGCAGGTTATTCCGTCCCGGGTCTCGTCGTCATCTGGAGACCCTACTTCTCCCTTCCTAGTCTCCACTATACGACATACATGGCAATATCGGATCTGCGATGCCGAATTTATAATGGAATTTCTTCGACTCCGCACCACGGCCCACGTCGTTCAGGGATCTCGACTCGCGGGGAACAGGAGCACGTTCCTCCATCGATTCCTTAACAGACGTCAGGAGAAAGAACAGAAGGTCGGTCTTCAAACCAAGGACAGGGAGGTTGAGGTTGGGAAAGAGAGGCATGTAGACCAGGTGCAAAGTATGTAGTTCCTCTCTTCGTTATTCGCATCCTCACAACGAAATTGGAGGTGCCGTCGGCTCCGACCAAGCACGCTTTCTAGCAAGTGAGCTCATGAAACCTTTACTGGGGGGGGGTCCCTTTTCTATTCTGCACAAACAGTCAATCGTCACACATACTTCTGTAATACACTATGTCTGTTTTGAATCGTCTGTGCTCTCATTGACAGCTCCCGCGAGGGGGCCAGGTAAGAGCCCTTTAATTGACTTTACCTACACCAGCGTTTGCAGTAACGTAGGCTTGTACGTCGTTCACGGACTTTGGTGTGTAGTTCTTGACGGGGCTCTATAGAATGAGTACATCAGCTCCATCCACCAGAACGAAATTGGATGCACACACATAAGCCTTGAGTGCCGTCATGACACTTGTCGATACGCGGTTTGGCAATGCGCCTGAGCCGGCAGCCTTGTTCCATTCGCAGTAACGGCCGATGGTCGAAGAGCAGGGCGTTCCTGCCTGATCGACAGTGGAGACGAAGTACTCAGCACCATCAGCATTCCCTGTGTCGATAGTGGTGACTTTGTTCTGTACGTACTTGTTAATCTGTCGGGTCAAGAAGTATGCGAGAATCTACGTACAAAGTAGTTGCCCTCAACGAGAACCTGTGTGCCAGCACCAGCGTCGATAGCATGGCCTTGCACATTCTCGTAGTAATCTGTGGGCAAAATTGGTCAGCCACCCGTAATCACATAGAGCAAAAATCGGCGTACTGTTGACGAGATGGATGTATTGGTAGCCTTGGTCATAGCCAATATGGGGGCCACGGCCTGTGGAAGTCGTTAACAACGCGTTAAGCGATGAAGAGGGTACGAAAGAAATTTACCTGATGTATTCTTGATATAGTTCTGCGCGACCGTGATAGTGTCCGACTTGCCAGCAAAAAGCATAACCCAGTAGTGTTGGTCTTTGTATAGTCAGATTTCTCGTAGTCTCTCTGGGCAATAAGTTTTGTCACATACTATTGCATCTGTAGTCAACAAGGGTGAGGTGATATACTTTATATAATAGACGCTTGGAACTCACGAAGCACTCCAGGAGGTTGTTCCATCGAATAAATTATTGCTGATGGTTACGCTTGCTGCAGGATCAAAGCCACTTTATATTTTCATTAGTTTCGTCGAAGGGCATCAGGCTTGGGACGTACGTGACAACAAATTGACGACCAATCCTAGCAATGTAATTATGGTCGATCCAGACTTTGGACGAGCCAATAATGCTAACTAGACCAAGTTAGAGTGGGAATGCCTTAGAAAGACGAGCAAACGCGCTGGCATCACCCCCCCAAACGAACGAAGGACTTGAATCACAACTTCATGAGTTTCATGTCTCAAGATGAATCGGGTGAAAAACTTACTTGATGTCGGTAATTTGGATATCTTCAACTAGGGTCAGTATTGAAAATTGCTGAGAGAAGGACGGTCTCTGACTTTGGACGATGACATTGGTAGCGCCGCCGATATAGAGGCCAATACCCTTTCTGGAAAATGATGAGGGCCATTGGTGCAACCTAAGCAGCAAGAACGTACATGCCGCCGCTGCTACCTTTCCCCAGGACAGTCTTGTTGCTTGCCACCTGGAGTGCGTAATAGTTATGGGTTCCTGAATTGTAGTATGTGGCAGTCCCCGTTGGGCTGAGGAGATCTGAGCCATTTTCCACACAATGGATGAAGTGACAAATACATACTAGGAAGGATCACACCAGCCAATGAGATCGATGGCTCTCTGAGGGGTGAAACCGCTGCAAGTCCACGGAGAGCACACCTTTCCAGACGAAGTTCCGTCTGAAAGACCCTATGAATTGAAGGAAAGGTGAAGTTGAAAAATATCTGCTACGCACAGTAGTTGGTAAAGTCGAAGATCTTGTTGAGAACTATGGTCCTCTGGAGTGGTACTTATTTAGCGGGAAAGAAAGTATCAAAGAGAAAGAGAGTGAATATAACATACAGCAGCGCTATCGGAAAGATAGGTCAGAAGTTCCGCAGTTGTCGTCGGAGTAACTGTGGTTCCGCCCGCTCCTCCAGTAGTACCTATCGAGAACTTCAATTAGTGATAACAACTTGACCACATGAAAGATGAACGCACCTGCAGCAAAACCAGTAGGGCTGCCGACTGCAAGTACAGCAGGTAAGAGAGCAAGGATGCTAAAAGACGTGAGAATAGAGCGGCGCATATTGTCGATAAACCTCGGAGAGCTTCAGGCGAGCTTTTATACTACTAGAAACCGCGAATCAAACACGCCAAGGACGGCTCTGAACGGTCCTAGTATTTCTGTTCCAACTGAATGAACAGCAGGAAATACGGGCCGACGTTGAACTCGTGGCCTGGTGAACGTTGCGCCATCGTCTTCCATCCTTGTGGCACCGTCGACATATCAAGTGAACGGCAGATTAGTGATCGCGAACTAAGACATACCTAGGACTGGGATAAGGATGTCATCGACTAATGTCAGAGAATATAGCTTCAGAGGACGCATGCCATTTGCAAGCTGGCAGCCAAACTTTGGCTAGAATATGGTCGTCAAGACTATTGCAGCGAGTTTTTCCCGATGAACACCCACCATAAGTGAACCGTAAATTTTTGAGGTCAGATGGTACATCTTTGTGGTCTCGTAGCAGACTGTACCGTGTTTTTCTCACTTGAATTATTTACATCCGGGAACCGGTGATGTGCTTGGCTGGTAAGATGCTGTCAAGTTCTCTAGAAACTAGCACAAAACATCTCTGACACGGCTCTGCACGAGGTGAAGTGAGGTCAGTATGACAGGGATGGCCAATACTCACGAGAGCGCGGATCGTGCGTTGACGTGAGGCATCATCATGAGGCACATTTATGTCCAGGCATTGTAGGCATTCAGCCGAAGTGTGTGGCACTACGAGATAAGCAGAACGGGCCGAGGACAGTGCGGTGAGTCAAAATCGAACGTATGAGAATATCTTTGATTGGGATCACACAACAATATCCGTGGCCTCAGCAATCTGCAATCGTTAGACCTTACATCCACTCCAGGCAGTTTGACTTACAGCGTCATCAAAGTATTTCAGAGACTTGGTGCCCATCCACAGTCTCATAACTCACCTTGTGAATGAAATCAAGCCGATGAACTGAGCTCTAGGCACAGAGTTGAGCAATTGCTACAATTGACATGACAAAACTTGCGGGGAAGCAAGAGGGAAGAGCCAAGGACAAACAGTACAGCCACCGAACGTGGCCTCTTCCGATCTGTCAACGCCGGTGATCCGCGCTTTCTTCCTTGCTCCCATGTTCAAATCGTTTTCTCCAAATCATTCACTTCAGAAGTATTGTATAACCGACTCTTACGCATCATGTAAGTCCTTGCACTGGATATCCTTGATTTTAACTCACTTGTTCTGCTTACCTCGTCTTAACATCCCACCCCACATCGACCCGGAAACGAGCGATCGATGTTGTCTGTCCTCATAGTTTGGGCTGAATCGCATTAAGGACAGCTGTAGGCGTGGATTGGGCCATTGGTCGTTCGTACCCTGAATTTTTTGTTGACTCGCTTGATCATTCTCAACCCGTCGATCAACTGTCGATATTCGCAGCCCCCGAAAGCCTACTCAATATTCAGAGGCTACAACTACGGATTTGACGTATGCCTCACGACGATACTTCTCGCTGACATGAATTTCCCAATACCCTGGTGCCGACAGGAGAGGTATTATGGTTCGACAGCCATGGCAAGGGAGTTCAAACCAGGTATGCACAACCCCTACCTATGGGTTCTTGGCTCACAATGCATTTAAGAACAACTACGGGCTCGGAAAGGAAAGCGGTCCCACGTTCGTCGTCACTCAGTGGCTTTGAACTTTGCACATCTCCTTCATCCCACATGGCACGGAGGCCCTTCTGAAATCCTCCCACTCCTATCGATGCTGGGTCCAGGGATACGTGTGGCTCGGTGATGAATCCAAACTCCAGGTTTCTATTTATGTCACTGCTTCGCTCAAAATCTGTATCGAATCCTTAGAAGCACTGGGTGTGGTAAATTGTCTGCAATCGCCGTTGATCGCGGTACACTTCCTCAACCACATGCACGAGCGAAGCGTCGCCTCCACGGGCAAAATTGAATTCGGGCTCGCGTCTGTACAGCGTAATTTCGCTTCCTCTGTCGGACCCACAGCCGCAGTTGAAGGTCGTCACTCGGGTAGCGGGATGATTTGAGCAGTGGAAGATGAGTTCGACGTCGAAGTGGAAGTGGGGGGATGCGGCGACTGTCCCTTTTGGCCCGCGAGCAGGGGCGGGGGCAGGATAACCTCACGGACGTCGTACCTCGAGTGGGCCTTGAGGAAGGTACGCCTCCCTTCGTCCCTTCGTTTTTTATCGCTCACGGAGAGTTTAAAGGTTGACTCAACCTACGCCGTGGTGAATTCGATGAGCTGGACAACCCGGGTTCACGCCTTCATTTGAGGTCGCCCTTCATCTTCCTGCTCCATGGGCATAACGTTCTACGCCAGGATATCGAGTCTGTAATGGGGACAATACCGGGAGATGGCCTGCAAACGACGACAGCCCCCGCCTGCCAGCAGTCTAACCGAATCCACGTCGAGAAGCATTACAACTTCCCAATATCCACCTCGGGTCAAATACCGACCTACCCCACCCACTTCGTACGGCTGTCGTGGGATGGATGGGGGAACGGACATGTTCGTCCTCTTCTATGAACGAGGAAAGTACGTATTCCTCCCGTCCTTCGCTGCTCGCTGACTCACGGAGAATTAGAACTGTACCGTCAACCATTTCCTTGTGACTTGGTGGCAGAAATTTTCGGAGTAGCGAGAGCGTTCTCTTCAGATCTTCTTCTCGATAACCCATGCTTAGTCTTCTGGCTGCGTGGGTTCGCGGGATTGGAACACCACAATCGCCCCGTTCCGCTGCGCTTGAAAGAACTACAGGCAAGATATGGAGTGGAAATTGATTTCTACTATCAATGTTTACTATATGCATGAACAAAATCGTATCTTTTGTTTTCAGTGCTACGTTTATTGAGGCGAGACTCTACATTCAAGTTTGTACGTGATGCACCTTGTCCTCTTTGAGCGATTATGCCACAGCCAAAGTTCGACTGAGATGTCAAGTAAAGCTCATAAACTCATCTGCGTAAGATACGTATAGATGCCACCAACGTGAATACAGCAGGAACAGTAGGCGAGCCCTCTAATCTCCCAGCTTCAACTCTACCTCATTGCCCTTCGCCACGCCATTTCTACAGGTTTAGAAACCCGAGAAGGAAGTCAATTCCTGCGTGCGGCATGAGCCCGAGTTGAAGGGTGAGATAATATTGACTGGCACCAAGCCTATGGCCTGGTCATCCACCTAGCCCTCCTATATCTTGCATGGTGCCGAGCCGGCGCCAGCCTACTGGGTGAAGTCCACATCGGGTTTCCGTCAAAGGAGTGGTGGCGCCGCCGAAAGTTGACATTCGCAGAATGAGGGCTCGCGAGGCTGCCTAGAATACGGGCATCAAAGGTTTGGTGGCCTTAGGGCGTGGCCATCGAAAGGTCATGCGGGATGTATGTCGGCTCATGCCGTTGAGGTGAGCGGGAGAGTGGATGATGGGACGAGAGGCGATGACGTGTAACGACCCGCTGAATTCTTTGTTCAAAGTCAGCTTGAGCTCCCTCCTTGGTTGAGATATGACGTACGTACTACAAAAGCACCACAGATTTCGCCTCAACATCATCACTACTTGCCCCAGCCGTCTGTCACTCGCAGGCTTGAGATACAATGCAAAACGTAAACTCCTGGATAAGAAGTGAGTTCGAGGGGCTTCCGAGGCGTGAAGCTGGACATACCATGAACGAGGCCGCGAGCTTCAAGTCTACAGAGGTCCCGGTGCTGTAGAAATTGAAGGAATGCTGGCTGAACAACTAGCGCTGCGTGACCCTCAAACGTCGCCCCCAGCGGTTAGGCACGACGGCTGGAGTTGGGGGAAGTGAGCCCTCTCGTTGCAATATTGGATGGGAGGTCACGGGGCTGATCAACGTATAGAAGCGGCAAAGCACCGTGAAAGGCAGGATTACTGGGTGTAGAGTCAGCTCAAGGGGAGAGTCACAGATGAGAAACGACGTAGACGTACTACAATAGCGAGGTCGTATGCCTCGGCCTCGCTCCCACTACCCCTCACTTAAACTTGAAAGGACCATGGTATAGAAGATGAGAAAGAAGCAAAAGGCATGTTCTCGATACGAAGTCAGTCTATTAGTTGGGCGGAGATACAACGAAAACGAACATACCACGAACGAACTCCCGAGGATTTGAACCCACACAGCTACCCTCTTCCCCCCCTCTCCCATCCATAACTCTCCCCCATTACTGCACCATCTGGCGAACACGTTTCGACGACAGCCCACAAACGAAAGAGCTTCACTTCGAGCCTATGTGAGATGCAGTCGGGAATGAGCGTAATTCTGCATGAGGAGTGAGTTCGAGAGGTATTTCTGGAATGAATGGGTAGGACCTGTGTTGGGCTAGTTAGTTGTGCGTTAAATCCGGCTTCGATCGCGAGAGTGCGTTGGGGGCCTGATTGGCGAAAACAACTGGATGGGGCGCGAGGTCGGGGCGCGTTCTGAGCGACTGGGAAACTTGACATCTACGTTGGGCTTGGTAAGGATACCACATCCCGCGCTCGCCACCTCAAGGAAAGTGGGATGCGAGGATGCCTAGGGTGGGGTGAGTCAGAGTTCAATTAGTCGTCCGCGGGTGTCCTGTATGGGAGGTAAGTGCGAGTTCGAAGGGTGTTCAAGATTGCAGACATACCACCCAGGTCCAAAGCCATTCGTTTGCCTACCACCGCCCTGCATCTCTACTGCGTCGTCCTCTCACGCTCCGTCGCAGGCAACACGTAGACACGGATGTGGCCCGACTCCCGGGCTTAGTGCGAATGAAGGAGGTTTCAGTTCACGGGTCCTAAGCCGCAGTCTTGAATGTGTATGGCGGGGTTGGGGATGGGAAAGGATGAGGGGTGCCACAGAAGGACCGGGTGCTCGTGGCTGATTACGCTGCAGGAGACGGCGGTAGAGGACACGAGATGAATTTCTGGACGCCTCGATTCAATAACTGGTTGTGGAGTGAGAAAATTTGATGGAATACGTGGGGATTCGAGCGTAATTTCCTCTCTCACTCCTCTTTCTTTCCCTTTACAACTTCTCCCGAGCCAGCTCGCCAGTGCCACCCTCAGACCGTGTATAGAGGGGACTAAACATCGAATACCTAAGTGCGAGTGAGTTCGACCGCCCTACCTGAAAAAAAATGCGGATATACCGAGGATCGAAGCTGAACATTTAACTACTATCGACCTCCGCCACCTCTATGATTCGTGACCCCGCGAACCCAGATGTGGCTTATTTCGAATTTTACCGCAAAGGACAGTTTTGGTTAAAGTCCTGGATACGAGTTCAGCTTTGGCGCCCCGGTAGAATTGAGCGAGATATACCAAGCAGACCTAACTAAAGACGTTCGAGTTCCTTCTGTATTCATCCCGAGACGGATTCGAGGCCGTGTGTAGAGGGCCTAACCGTCGAATACCTAAACACGAATAAGTTCGACCGCCAGCTGAGACAAACATAAAACGCAGACATACCGATGTTCGAGGCCATATCTTATTATTACACCCCCGCGTGTCGTGATCCTCACGACGCGAACGGAGGGTCCGATTATTGAGGTCAGGTACTCGGCCCGATGGTGGTGCTCCGGAGTTCAATTCGGGATACCGGTAGGAAGCGCGTTGTCGAGCTCGGGCGGTGCGGCGGGTACAAGAAAACGAATGAATTCGTCATAATGGACCAGCGCGCGCCAGAGTCGCAATGAAATAACTATGTGATATATCGAAGGTAGTACGGCCACTGTGTATAAGATTAGTACAGGTGTATTTGGATACCTTATACAGCTCGGGTTAACTCACCGATGCTCCAGCGTTCCGAATTCCTACGCCGAGTGAATAAACATTTGAATGGCGCGCAAGAGTGAAGGCCGGAGGGAGATCGTAAAGCAACCAGGCTCTACGGAGAGTCGCGTTTGAGGTTGACGGGTGGCGGGGGTGTTTCGAGTTTCGGAGTCGAAAGTTTTTCATGACATCTGGAATGCAGCCGGGATTCAGAATGAAGATAAAAAAAGCAAAATCCAAAGGCGAGGAGGGGGAGAAAAAAAGAGACGCACGAGAGGGCTGTTGTGTTCGATATCAGCTGATGGATTGACTGTCGACGTTGTCCGCAAGGTTGTCGGTGTCAAGTGACACTGACAAGGCCGAATTGAATGGGCCGGGATCGTTACCAAGAATCACTTCATCCCCCACCGGTCTCTACGCCAATTCTCCCCACCATCTCTCGTATACTGATCATCACAGCGCTAATGACTTTAAACAGCAGTAAGGCCTTTCCCGGAGTCGCAGGAGTAAGCTGAGGGAAGCGGGTAAGTGATGTCGCGTCAGCCGCTGACGTGACGTTCTGATCATGCTTAGTCAGGTTGTGGTGTGTTTTTTTTGTGGCAACCGATTTTGATGAGACTTTTGACGTCGACCACCCGCTAGCCATTTCCGCGACCATCTCCCCTCTCTTTTCCCCTCTAATCTAACTTTCCGCTGTTGCTGTCGAAATGGGTTGTGTCCAGTCCTCCGGCATCGATGATGAGGCCAAAGCCCGTGAGTGTCTTTTCTTTGCTTGTGGATCCTTGTTGGGTGGTGGGAAGCATGTATGACCTAACGACGGACCCCTGTTGTTCCAATAGGTAACGACGAAATTGAGAGCCAGCTCAAGCGGGACCGTATGATGGCGAAGAATGAGATTAAGATGTTGTTGCTTGGTGCTGGCGAGTCTGGCAAGGTGAGTTTAGGGCGTGGGTCGAACTTGGGTTTTGGTTGGCTGACATACGATTGTAGTCGACGGTGCTGAAGCAAATGAAGCTCATCCACCATGGGGGCTACAACGAGTCCGAGCGTGACTCGTACAAGGAAATTATCTTCTCCAACACAATCCAGTCCATGCGGTGTGTATCTTCGGTTCGCTATATTTAGCCCCTTAACTAAACTCCAATCTATCACACAGCGCCATCCTCGAGGCCCTGCCGCAACTCGACATCGCCCTCGCGCCCTCCAATGATGCCCGACGCACCACCGTCCTTTCTCTCCCTCTTCAAATCGAGGCCGACGTCCTCCCCCGCGACGTAGCCGAAGCCATCCGCACTCTCTGGCGCGACTCTGCCATCAAAGAGGCCGTCCGCCGCTCCCGCGAGTTCCAGCTCAACGACAGCGCAATATACTACTTCAACGCCATCGACCGCATGGCCTCGCCGTCGTATCTCCCCACGGATCAGGATATCCTGAGGAGCAGGGTGAAGACGACGGGTATTACGGAGACGACGTTCAAGGTTGGGGAGTTGACGTATAAGTTGTTTGATGTTGGGGGGCAAAGGAGCGAGAGGAAGAAGTGGATACATTGTTTTGAGAATGTTACAGCGTTGGTGTTCCTCGTGTCCCTATCCGAGTACGACCAGATGTTGTACGAGGACGAGAGCGTCGTGTGTATACCCCTACTTCTCCTCTTCGTCCCCTCCCACTCACCGAATTTTCGTAGAACCGAATGCAAGAGGCCCTCACCCTCTTCGACTCGATATGTAACTCCCGCTGGTTCGTCAAGACCTCCATCGTACGTTCCCCCTTATCCCCCTATAGCCGTCCCTAACGCCCCCGTAGATTCTCTTCCTGAACAAAATCGATCTTTTCGCCGAAAAGCTCCCCCGCTCACCCCTCGGCGACTACTTCCCAGATTTCATCGGGGGCGACAACTACGACGCCGCGTGCGAGTACCTTTTGCACCGGTGCGTCGTCTGCTCCTTCCCCCCCTTTATTCTTTTTACTGACCTCCGTGACCTCGCAGATTCGTCTCGCTAAACCAAAGCGCAGCGACGAAGCAGATCTACGCGCATTATACCTGCGCGACCGATACACAGCAGATCAAGTGTAGGTCTCCCTCTTTCCCTTCCTTTCCTTTCCTAACACCACTCGTCGACAGTCGTCCTCAGCGCGATCCAGGACATCCTCCTCCAGCTGCACCTGCGCGAGTGCGGTCTCCTATAGGCCCCCTCCCTGCCGCTGTCGAACGAGCCGTCACACCCCCGCCATGCCCACCGCTGATAATCACCGCACGTATCTATTCGACTGATGGTCCGCCGCTCCTTCCATCGCCTTTCATATTACATACCATCATATCACACATCTTACAGCTTTTTTTTTCTTACGTTTTTACGATCATGTTTATACTTTCTTCTTGCTTCCCCGGATTTTTCATCTTCAGTCCTTCTTTTCCCTCCTATCTGCGGGCCTCGCACATACGTATGAACATATAACCCACCCGCCAGCGAGCCCCCCGACCTTCTTGTTGTTGAGACCCCGAGTATCTCTAAACGTATATCCATTCGTTGTATCGAGTATTAATATATCGTCTACCTTTCAAGGCGGGCGTATGAGTCTTTCTTTGCGTCGTTCATTCTTTGTTAGTTAAACATCTTATTGGGTCGGCTGGGTTATTTATTGATTTATTTAGGCACTAGTGCATCAGGGTTGAGTAGGGAGGTACAAGGATCATGATAGAGTTCGGTCTCGACATCGTTATGGGCACTGAGCGAGTGACAATTCAACCCAACGAGAACCTCGCTCGATCCACTTTCGAACGCAAGACTACTCAGCAGGGATATGTACGACTTGTGACACTGCTCCACTCCGTCTTTCCCTCGCAGCCCGAGGTGGCTAATTTAAATGGTGGTCCGAATACCTCTACGTATACGGGCTGCAGCGTCCCTAGCTCGGTTCCCAAGGCGGCGGGGTAGGATTGAATAGGGCATACCTTTGTCGACGAAACGAGTGTTGCGTTTGTCCCAGCTACATTCGACACATCTCCAGAAACGATGTTGAACGGTGTATACCAATCTTGGCTCGAAATCAAGACTGCATTCTCAAGGCTTCAATGACTGGCGATATCGGACGCAAAATAAAACCTTCATCTAACTGTGCCACCATACCCCAACCATGAGATGGCGAAGGTCGTAGATATCCACTTGCCTTTTCGACCGACGATTGAAGGGCCAAGTCATTGAGGAGTCACGTCGATTATTTGTTTCCCGAGGCTGCGTCGAACCGAAAACCACAGACAATAGACTTCATCACAGCACAAGGGCAAGACGCAAAACAACTCCCTTCGTCACAGTGTCTCATCTCCCAACGGAAGGAGTAAAACACCAAGGGTCGAATGATGGGCGGCGTAGGATATATCTGCGGCGTTGCTAGATGGCTCATCTGTAAGGCATGGGTGGGACGAAATAAGACATACCTTTGTCGCTCGGAAAGACGAATCAAGGTCGATACTTGTTCTCCTGCATGGGGAGATGCGCCGTGAACCTCTACGTGAGCACGGAAAAAATACATGAACTCCAGGGCCTCGACCTTGCCTCGATCACGAGAACCGCGAAGTCGGTGCAATCGTGTATATGGCTATGCGCAAAGCGTATTCAGTCGCGGTCCAAACAATCATAGCACGACGTGAGAACCCAGGGGCTGTAAAATGTACATTTGCAGTATCGTTATTTCGGGTTCAAGGAGACGAAGCAAAGTCTAAATGAGGCATACCTTTGTCTTCCGAGGCCTGTGCAGAATCATAGCCCGACTGGGAAAGGCCCGAATAATCCAACAAAGTGCACCGCTACTGCAGGAATGGTCATCTCGGATCCAAAAGTTCAAAATAAGGCATACCTTGTTAGTCGGCAAGCCAGGATGAGCCGCGCCTGTCCTGTATGTGGGATATCGACCACACTGTCATCATCATGATCCACGCCGGTAGATCCCCCGGATCCAAGAACGCAGAAGCGGGCAGCGTGAGTATTAGGAGCGTTGTCCGGCAATTGGCGCCATGCGGCGGCGTCACTGTCACCTCATCAAGGTGCTGTTGCCACCGTATGTAAGCACTGCATCAGAAAGGCTGTCGACTTGCGTGAGCATGCATAACCAACTCCAAGTGCAACAGTTGTATTAGGTGGGTCACGAGCCATGCTGGAGGCGCTGGTGAATCAGATGATATCCAGTCATTTCTCTTCACGTGCGTCATAACCTCGTTCTATCACAGATACGTCAGATGTAAATGATGCTGGACAGCCTACTCACATAAGCACCTGCCCCCTAACTGCGCGCTAAATAGACGAATTGATTTTAGTGAATCATGATGCTCGAGGTAAATCATGTGGAAATGGGATCAGATGCACTGTCTTCAACCAAGTTTCCACATCAGACCGATCGTCAGTATAGGGCTATAAGCCGTGATCATGAGAAGCGAGGTTGGTCCTAGTGGTCCACGAATGAGCACTGATATACGTCCAAAAAGCACCACGGCTTACAATGCAGGTTCATAGACACGGTAAGGTCGCAAATACGAAGCCCACGGTGCAAAAGAGAAGGGCCGGCAAGTTGTTGACCTTTTTCCTATACGATGGCTGTTAATCATAACGATGTAGACCTCAATACTGTTCGAGGTTGGCGGTGAATACGCGCTTAACGATGCCTCATGCTCCGAATTCATTATGTACACAGGCTGAAAGAATGGATGATGGAGTGAGACTGTCTTAAAACAGTGGTTGTAACTTTCCTATCACTGGTCCGTTGGCACGATCCGGATAGGAGTATAGTGTCATAGGCCGGGAATAGATTGATACATATCGGCCTTAACATTCCTGCATGTACCCAGCCCATGCAAGACAAAGGCTGGTACCTACAAGGTCGTCAGTACAATATGTGACGCACTCAATGAGTTCGGATAATAATAAGAAATGTACCTTCGTGTCCTCCGAAGTTGTGCAATCTCTCGTGATGTCCAACCCAGGAAGAGACACTCAGTATGTGTTCAGTTAAATCCGAGGTGAGCATGGAAGGGAAGTAGAAGATCCTGTATTATGATCGTACGGTAAGGTTGCCGCGATATCCACGCAGTGAGATCACTTTGAAGTAAGGGCCCACGAGCAACCGAGAATGATGATTACGGGACCTGTTAAGATATTATAAGATGATACCGCGATATTTTACAGGGCTTATTAGTGGAAACTGGTGGAAAGCATACGTGAACTCACGGATATATAGAGTGGGTTGATTCCCAAAGATCGAGGAGCGGCCGAGGGAGGTGTCAATATAGCATACTCTATAGTCAGTGAGGATCAAGAGCGTCACTCAGGAGACCATAACTACACACCTGGGGTCTCAATCAAGCTTCAGCGGATGATCCCTTGTGAGACAGCCCGTCCGTGTGGTTGGCGCCCATCAGTGAAGATGGCCGCTACACTCGAATCGTGCCCTCGCAGAACGTAGTTTGAAGTTGCACCGTAGTGTGATCTATATCGCTGTAAGTAATAGGCCACCAGACAAGAAGAATGAATTTAAATGGAACAAGTGTCGAAGGTAGCGGACCAAGAATACTTACACGGCGCCAGCAAGTGCGGATGAGTGGCCGGCTGCCGCAACCACAGAACGTGAATGTCCTACAGCTGGCATTTGTTTGGCGAGAGCTGCTGGAGGCGCGAGAAACAACAGCAATAGATGGTTTCCTGTGTGGGATGGCGGTAAAAGTGGTACCCCTGTTAAGGCCAAGTGATACATGACGTGGTATTATCGCACTGGATAAGTAGAGAGAAGGAACGTACTATTCTAAATCATGAGGGTGATCGATTATACGAGCAGAATAAAATGGTGGTGACCAGCAAGGGTCGCCGATGTCGTGGTACGAATCGGAGTCAGCAGAGGTGATGCGACATGTCTAGGTCCATGTTTCTAGCTTCCCCTAATACGAGTCGCCTCATGATATAAGGACGATCGACGGATGAGTGCCTTTGTTTCGACAAGACTGGAGTTGCAGGCTAAGACAAGAGAACCACAGTAGCTATGATTTGAACTGGATTTGAACTTCGGAAGAAGAAAGAGGAAGCCCCGGGCCGAAGTCAGCGGCGATGAAAGATTAGGAAGACGTGGCTGTACTATTTGTTCCTGGCTTTTCCCTCCATTCGATTTCTCGATTGGTCAGCGAGAGTGTTATGTATTCTTAAAAATCTGCTGGAAGTACTAAATGGAAGCTATGCATAGCCACTTTGGCAAAAGTCTTCATCAAACCAACCGCCGCTCCACATTTCTTTGATATGATATTTCCATGAAGTTCAGGTAATGCTCGTTCAGTTTCTCCTTACAAAGTTGCCCCTTGAAGCATTCCGAAAGTCTCGCTTTGGCCCCGATGTTCAGTTTCACATCAGAGGGTCCGTTATCTCACATGGCTGGGGTGCCGATTGCTCAAAACATACACTGCTACTCCGAGAAGCTACTGTCAATTGTCTATTCTCCAATCTGGTACGATGGTTACTGCAGGCATGTACATTCAACAGTGCAGGAATCGGCGAAACGACGCGACAAGTTCCAACATAGTCGAGCCCGACCATTCTCAATTTCGAGTCTTGATCATGTACCATTGTGGACCACGAGCTTTAGCGCCGACATTTTCTTCATCTGGAGAATTAATACCTACCGGCACGCCTCCTCGATCCTCACGAACCTGTCGTCACTGCTGAACCCCCTTACTTGTTCAGAAAAAGTCTGTGCGCTGTTGCTGTGTGCATCCGAAACATCTGTACAACGAGCCGTTCCTCCAAATGAGTGTTGCTGAGGAAGACGCAATTTCTTTCAGAGAAAAGGTGCATATCTGTGAGTCTCGGTGCATTACACCTCGACCACGTATTGATACCTTTTATAGGTTTCCTCCAGCATCCTTCATAGCGACTGCTGGGGGAGGAGTCACCCACGACCTCGCTGCGGAGGCTTCTCTCGAGGCAGGGATTCGATACCCAATGGGACAATAGGAGTTTGTATGGCTTGGTTTTCTGCGACGACACAGAGCCTGATTCGAAGAACGCATGCCCCGCATGAACTACAAAGTTCTTGTTCTTCGCACGCATTCTCTCTTCAGTACTTCCACCCGGTGAAATTATCTCAAGCTGTAGTAACGCTTCAGCCCACCATCCACGCCGCGGGTTAAACATAGCTGTAGGACTGTGGGCATGGGTTCGACTACCATGTTCCAGAATGATATCCACCCCTATGCACGCTGTAGTTTCCTGTACAGGGCTCACCTTCCATCGTGTCGGCTCTTCCTCTCCAGAGAGCCGTGTCTCGTCATTGAAGAATGTTGGCAGTATTTTAAGTCGAATCCTCTTCAAGTATCACCTTGACAATGCCCACTCCCAGCGCCAGCCTGCACTTTGACTATCACATAAAGTAATTGGTGGTGTTGCCGAGCGGCCTAAGGTCTAAGGTTTGGTGACCGTTCATCGTAGTAAGTACCTTCAATCTAGTCTGCTCGGGGGCGGGAGTTCGAATCTCCCTCACATCTATATAGGTCGTGTAGGGTCCTTTCCTTTTTGTACAGGTCCCACATGCCATCGTGCCGAGTCCCGACTCATTCTCTCCAGAGCGCGGTGTCCCGTCAACGAAGACTCTTGCCTGTTTTTTGAGGCGAATATTTTTCCAATATGAACCTTCTATTGCTGGCCAAACTACCGCCATATCTATCTATCAGCTCAGATAGTGATGTTGCCCACTCCTAGCGCTACGCTCTACTTTCTGCACCTATCACCACCCAAAGCAAGCAAAGGAAATGGTGAGATGGCTGAGCGTATAGGACACCAGACTAAGGTCTGGCTGTATCATCGTGCCTGAAATATGGTCTCATTGGGGGCGGGAGTTCGAATATCCCTCTCATCATAAGAGTGATGTAAAAAGGTTTTATTCCGATGGCCTATGTTACATCCTTATCATTATTAGGAACACAGGAACAAACGATGAACTGAACGAGTGGGACAGACAACACACTTACCTTTCGTTGAGAAACAACGTTGTGAGACCGAAGTGGTGTGGCGTAGATATAATGTCCGCTGTCGGCTGCTGGCGGTATTGTGGAGACACTGTTCATGGATCCTCAATACCGACGCTATTCCATCAAAATCGCAATCACCCCAGCCATACTCTCCTTCAAATCACGATGGGACTTCTCCTGTACTGACGAATTTTGGTGGCGGGACCAGACAGAATAGGGCGAAGCAAATATTTCCCGTGAGTACTTGCGCGCTGAGCAGCGCCGTGTAAACACGTACAGAACAAGATGTACGTGCTCTAACTATATACCTCTC
>JABCKT010006732.1:0-21554 GCA_018858115.1 Tephrocybe rancida | reverse complement strand
CCCGGCCTCAAGGTCGACACCACCAAGAAGTTCACCGTTGTCACTCAGTTCATCTCCTCCGACGGCACCGCCAACGGAGACCTCACTGAGATCCGTCGTCTCTACGTCCAGAACGGTGTCGTCATTCAGAACTCCAAGACCATCATCCCCGGCCTGGATTCGTACGACTCCGTCACCGGCGCCTACTGCGACGCTCAGAAGACTGCTTTCGGTGACACCAAGCAGTTCCAGGCCAAGGGTGGCTTGACCGCCATGGGCAAGGCTGCCAAGAACGGCATGGTCCTCGTCCTCTCCGTCTGGGATGACCACGCAGTCAACATGCTTTGGCTTGATTCCACTTACCCCACCACCGGCGATCCCTCCACCCCCGGTGTTGGTCGCGGCACATGCGCTACCACCTCCGGCACCCCCACCGACGTCGAGGCCAACGCCCCCAACTCCTCCGTCACCTACTCCAACATTCGCTTTGGAGACATCGGCTCGACCTACAGCGGCACCGGTGGCTCCACCTCCGGAACCTCTACTGGTACCACTGCCCAGCCCACCTCCACTACCAGCGCTCCCCCCTCCACCGCTACCCAAGTCAAATGGGGTCAATGGTATGTTATTTTCTCTTCTAATGTTATACATGTCAATCTTACATCGCTTTTTCTAGCGGTGGTATTGGTTGGACTGGACCCACCGTCTGCACATCGGGCACCACCTGCCAGGTCGGAAATCCCTATTACAGTCAGTGCCTCTAGTCGCGCAATTAGTTTGTCATTAGGATCTCGCGTGGGGGATTGGGCAGGTCATCGTTGTCATTCCACTTTTCTTAACATTTTTTCGTTTAGGTATACCCCGGTCTCCTGTCTGCATTACCTACGAATGCTGTTGTCTCTGTTTCTTGTACTCATCCCAAAATTCATAATCAAGTATAGTTTTGAATCCACGACGCGCTTACTCGAGTTTATGAATACCCCTTGGAGCTCATCTGGATTTGTGGCTGTTTGACGCCTGACCACTTTGACCACTCTGTCTCTCACACATCCAGGAACAAGATCGTTACCTGTCTTCCCCGGCGTCTCGCCCACTCCTTAAGCATCATGACCCATGGTCAACTTCTATGTTTTCTGATTCCTCCGCAGGCGCTTACCACGACAATTGCTGCGGGGAACCTTGTGATAAGCCATATTTTCTTCTTTCATGCAAAGAAAGACTGCTGCGGTCAATATTACAAACGACAACCACGATAATCTGCGCAGCATGTCGAGTGGGCGCATGGCGCGTGAACTTGGCGCCAACAACATCTCTGCATTCTTATCATCTTCCCAGAAACACGGCTGGATAAAAGGAAGTAAGGATCAAAAAAAAAATACTCCCTCGTTCACTAACGATGCCACCCCAGGCGATATATCTTGACGAAAAATCTGAAGAGGGGCTTCTGCCTCTACAGGTTGAGCCCCAGCCAGCGGTGGCGGTGCCCGATCGTTCCCGAATCAGGCGTCGGAGATGGCGAATCTTCTCCAGTAGCGTGATTGCATGGCTATTCTTTTATACGCTCTCCGGCTATGTAGGGTCTCAGTCCAGCCCTTCGTATGAACCCTTTGCGGTGGAGGTGCGTCTTCCCTGCCTGATGTCCGACTAGTCCATTTATATATCGCATGGACTAGGAAGTTGCTGTTTCTCCAACGGAATGGCCTGTTCCTCCCGACGTCAATCTTGGAGAGTGTGCGCAGTGGCGTAACGACAACGGCCCTAACTCAAGGATCTTTGCCTTACCCGGCGACTTCACCTCTGTTACTTCCTTTGAGATACCCATCTCCTCGGAGGCGCTCTTCTTCCTAGCACGGGGCCGGGTTGCAGGCGGCGTTAAGGTTCTGTACGGCGGAGATAGCAGCGATGTGTTCGTCGGGGTGAAGGCCTTCTACAAGTTAGAAGAAGCACTCGATGGTATTCAGGTTTGCGCTATTTCGCGGGGTGAAGGTGAAAATGGCCTTGGCATCTTTGTGCGTGCCCTTTTCTTCTCGGAGAGCTTTCGACTGAAAGCTTTTCAGGCCCCCAACTGGTCTTCGGGCCCCAAGCGTGGAGTCCGGTTTGAGGTCACGATCGTCCTTCCTCAAGCAGCAGCAGGTTCTGTTCTAAACTTGAAATCCCTCAAAACCGATATGCCACTTTTCGCGCAACATGTTGGGGACCTCGATGGGTCGGTTCATTTCGAATCCGTTGACCTAAGGACAGCGAACATGCCCATCTACGTCGAGGTAAACCCCTTCCTTGCACAACCTTCGAAAACGACTCAACTCCGTTAAACAGTCCCTGGAAGCAGAGAAATCCAGTGTGATCACGGCAAACGGTCCCATCGAAGGCCACTTCCACGTTTCCTCGTCACTCGCATTGTTAACTTCCAACGCCCCGGTCAAAGTCCAAGTTTCCATGTTCAACAATGATGACGACTTCACTACCCTCGACATAGGCACGGTCAACGGGTGAGTCCTTTCCTCGATGTACGATGACCTGCGATTTATCTTCCGTAATAGAGCTGTTGAAGCAGACCTGTCTCTCGAGTCAGCGAACGAGACAGGTGGCAAATACAAACTTACGGCGAAGACCGCCAATGCCCCACTAGACCTCCACTTCTCCGATGCCCCCGTCGACTCCGTGCTGAATGTGAACGCTCATACTGCCGTGGCACCAGCAACGATTACTCTCCACAAGACCTACGAAGGCACCTACACGGCCTCGACATCGTTGAGTCGTCCGAGGGTCATTTATGAGCACGAGGAGGAGGACCCGGCGGGCAAGGGGCGCCAACGTAAGATTAATTGGCAGATTCGCGGATCAACGGTGTCTGGCTCTGCGCGATGGGGCGACGATGACAAGGAGTTGTTGGGGAGCGTTGGTGTTCACACTTCGCTCGCGCCGGTGACTTTGAGGTTCTAAGTGGCGTCGCTTCTTTCGTGCATAGGCATCCCAGTTTGCTGGCACTGTCATTTTGTTTGTTCCTTTGTTCTTTGTATTTGAATTTTGGATCTTGATACAAAGTGACCGACGGATGCAGAGCCCTGGAAGATAATTCTCGGAAGGGGAATATCGACAACGAACACTGGACTCGGAGCCTTTCACTAGCAGGCTGTATTTAGGCGATTCAGGTGCACCCTCGACAAAAGCCTCGGTGCCAGAACCGTCTTGAATCATTCTTGAAATTTTCATGAAATTTTGACATGGGGCTATTCAGCAGGGATGTCGATGACGTATTTGATAAAGACTGAGAAGAAAGTGTTCGTTACAAAAATTATTTTGCAAGGTGGTTGGGCGATGCCGATCCTCCGGTCCGGCCAGAAATCTGTCGATCTGGTGTCTGTAATAATGACAGTTCCATCTTGACTAATATGTATTAACACCTCGTCGTTTCATCCTGCCCATTTGCCAACTTCTCTAGCACTGTGCATCAGAATCTGATGCGTCACTTGTGCGCTCCGTTCTAACACCATTCCGGACTATGATCTATCCTCGCACGAGTCATCCCTAATCACTGCACACTGGCAGCATATCTAGGCTTCAATAGTATGTTTCCGAAACATACTATTGTTAGCATTACATCGAACGTATTACCACCCTATGACACCTCAAGCCATCTCTAATTCACTATCAAATACGCCATTAATTGGGCTCGTGGATTTGGACGAGCTGGTTCAAGCTAAGGATAACTTCGACCAGCTGTCCTTTTATTCAACCAATCGCTGGTCCTGCCATTATCGGGAAGTTACACCTTGAGTTACCGTAAAGGACATGCATAATGCGATGGCTGAGTATCTTATGAGACGTGCGCGGTTGGTGCGCGGCAGAGACTTGCGGAAAAAAGAAAAGGTTCGATCCCAGAATATTTCTCGCAAAGAATCACCCCTGGACTTATGGTATGAGGTTCGCAGCTTCTGATCTCTCATATCATCGTCTCATGAAGATTGTGACACATTCTCGGGCGCCTTCATCCCCTCGATTTCTACCACGTCTGCTAAGCAGATAAGCATTGAGAAAAACTGTCATGTCGCGCTCGAGTGCACTCTGGATGACATGTTTCTCCCGTCACCCCGAACTGGCCAGCTGCCCTCCCAATATGTTAGGGCAGAATTGGGCCGTATTACTGTTTAGTCCTTTTCTTTGCGATGTAAGCTGTGTACCTTTCACACCATCGGTTCATCTCGCTCATTTGAGTCGAATAGGAATATGGCCTCCACAGTTCCGTCATTGACTTTTCGTGCTGCCGCCACTTCTGCGACAAGTTTCTCGTTCTCAAGTGAGTTACTTGATTCATCATAAATCCAACTTGCGTGACTTGTGTTGCAGTCAAGTATCTCGAACACAGCAAACCCTGTAATAGGAGAAGGATCTTATTTGGTCCTTAGTTTCAACGTCCAATCGAGAGCGTACGCCTCATACTTTCTCGGGCCACATTGTTGTGCCTACTCATGTCCATTTGTAGCTAGAAACACCTAGTCCTCACAGCACGCGGAGCGATCGATGTAACGAATGAGCTGCCGAGACCTTTGACCTCATATCCGACGGACGTCACCAACGAACGGGTCTGATTAGTGGTATGTAGTAGACTTTTCGAACAGGCTTTGTCACTGATGGTGAACAGGGTTAAAGGGAACCTGGTATCACAGTCATGATCGCGACGACGTTGTCAATGCAACCTACGACCTTCACACATTCCTTTTCTACGAGACATCCATGGTTACTAGATTGACGCGCCGAGGTACATACGATCGCTTCTACGGGACGACTTCTTTCTGATTGCACCTTGAGGGTTTGGAGTGCGCTCGAGGTTCAAGTCGAAATCATGTGAAAATAACAGAGGAAAACTCAAGGTGGTGGACTAGACAACTGCGCCGTGATGTGTTACGAGCAGCCTACTGGAAGTATCAGAAGACGCTGAAACCTACAAGCTGGATCACCCTTCCCAGCCTTGAGGACTTACATCGCTGCGAGGCCTCTTTAGCCCTCTTGAATGACCAGTCTAAAACTCAGCTTACACCTACAGCTTGCATGTAGGCGATGGACAACTTGTAGCTACCCGAATACGTTCCCGACTGGCGGAGTCGGCGAATGGAGCATATGTTGGCGCAGCTGCCCAACCCAGAGGCGACTGAGTTGGACGGCGCCGACTCAGAACAGCTTTGCATACAAGGCCCCCCTTGGTTACATCTATTTCCGCTTGTGCAGACTGCGAGATGAAGTCGGTATTAGAGAATTGTCTCTTTGGCTGATATGAGGTTAGTATACACGCTCGCTGCGACACAACGGGCAAGCAAGGCCTAGAAAACCTGGTGCTGTGTGATGATGGGGCATCGATTGCATCTGCCGTTGTGTCATTTTTCGGGCTTGACGCTTCCACCTCCTCCGTAAATGAAATGGATGCGTTACAGACGGGCTTGTCTGTTCCAGATGCCCCGCGACGTACTATCGTGGAATGTTGGGATGGAAGGCCTTGACCTGGGGGGAGTATGTAAGTACATCAAATTACACTGAGGCATTGGCGGGAGCTGACACCGGTATAGGTTGCACATGTGGTGGAAATACAGCTCATTTGCGATGAAGAACACTCGACGAATACTTGTGACCTTTTGACTCCGGAAGCGACGAATCTAGTACGATCGCACGAGGATCTCCATCCGAACGTCAATGACAAAGCCTGGAGTTGCAACCACTGCTCCGTCCACTTCTCCGAAGCAACCCCCAAGTATGTTCCACGTAGGGAGGCAGTGACTCGCGTTCAACAAACGTATGTCAGTTTGTCCTCTCCAACTGCTAAGGCTAATGGCGAATGCATAATGAATGGTTAGACATTCTCTCGCCACGTCAAGACATCGATTTCTTCCACGACCCTTGCCAAGCTGCTCAGAAGACCCCCAGGCGCCCAGTTGCTTTGCTGCGCAAACCATTACGGTGTACACGTTGCCCATACGGAACTCGACTTTACCCTTTAAAGCAAGTTACGCAGCATCTCCATGACAGGTGTGTCTCTCACAATCAAGCTTCATTCACCAACATGCCCGATACAGAAATTCAAGTCGGGACGTCGTACACAGGTTTTGCGCCCTCCACTTGCGGCGGCCGTAAGTATTTCGATCGACAGAACACGGAGACTTTCCGAGGCGGCCGGAAATCTTGTCACGACTCTTCGGCCCTAGCCCCTGCGTCTCCAAGTGGTGTCGACCCCATTTTTAGAAAGTTGACTTCACGTCCGGGGTTGGCACGAGATTACATGAAAAAGGCACATACTGGTGAGGTACTTCATGACCTCGTTCAGCTGGGCATTGTGCTGTTGTAGGAACATTACACATACTGGGCTGGGACGGATGCGACAGACCAACGTCGGATGTTCAACGTACGTCGAGCGGTGGGTGTGTAACCCCAAAACTTGAATCCATCCGAGTGTTAGGTCCGCTACCCCACACTAACGATTTATGGCTGCGGATGTGCTCCGAGTCACCCGCCTGCTGGGCCTTGGCGATTATTTCATAAGATTTGATTTTGAAGTTCCTCCCTGTAAATTTAATATCATTGCCACGCGAGCCGCTGACTAACCTTATTTTCGGCCTCACGCGTTAAGCGATTGATCTTGGCGATCACCTTATCATGTCTCCTCCATCGTTTGAATTGCTCGACGGGACCACGATCCCATGGCTTGCGTGGGGGAATGGTAGTGGAGATGCACACAAGGCCGCGTTCGTCTGCGGTAAGCAGGCTCTTGAGGCTGGTATACGCCACATCGACACCGCGCAACTCTATGAGACTGAAGAAGCAACTGGACTTGTCGTTTCGCAATCGCCCGTCCCAAGGAACGAGATCTATATTACATCGAAAAGTACGGCGTCTCTCTCTGCGGGAATACAGTTGCTACATGATTTGTTCCTTAGTCTCTTGTCTACCTGGAGACGTGTCCATTCCGTTAGACCAGGTCCGTGACTCCGTCGCGGATTCTGTCAGGAAGCTGGGCTCTGTTCCGGATCTTTTCATCATACACAATCCTTTCGTCGCAGCTCCGGGGGAGCTCAAAGCGTTGTGGAGAATACTCGAGGAACTCAAGAGTGAGGGAAAACTCAAGAGTCTTGGCGTCAGCAATTTCCGTGTTCAGGATCTCGAGGCTGTTCTCGAAGGCGCAAGGTACAAACCCGTGGTTAATCAGGTGCGAAGAATGACGTCTAAGTGGGGTCATGGTCTGATGTTTTATGAAACATATTATTCGTGTATAAAGATCGAATATCACCCGTACACACTCGTGCATCTTGACCCAGTGCTGGAGCTGCAGGCAAAACACGGCATTCGTACGGAGTCCTTCGGTCCTCTGACCCCAATACTTCGTCATGCGACCGGCGGCCCCCTCAGACCCGTTCTCGAGAAGATCGCTGAACGTTTGACTGCAAGCACAGGGAAGAAGGTCGAGCTGGCGACAGTCTTATTACTTTGGACCCGCGCTCAGGGAGTGGTTGCCGTCACCACTAGCGGTAATGAGAAACGCATCAAGGCGCTGGCCGAGGTCTCAAACCTGCCGGATCTTCTTGAACAGTCCGAAATCGAGGAGATCACGCGGGTCGGGAGGACCATCCATTTCAGGCATTATGTACGTAGTTGTCTAAAAATAGCCATTCGCATCATTAAGATTTTGAATGTTTCCCAGACTGAACATATGGAAAACAACTTCCCTCTCCCCAACCTTCCGAATGGGTTATAGAATAGCGTAATTAGTAGTGATTTACCATGAGGTGGACACTCGACGACGTAATCAGAATGTCACCATGGCATGGCACATGTTGGGACCTTGAAACTCGAAAACTTAACGAAATCAATAAGAGAAATTCGCCACATCAAAGGCAAAATGGTGTCACCTCATATCCATTCAGTTCCGCAAGTTCCGGCTCGGCATCGATCTTGGCGGACACGCGCCGTCGGCGCCATATATGCCTCCTTGGCTATGGAAGCCTTCCTTGAAGGGAAATATGGATGGCAGTTGGATCCGAAGAATCTGTTGGTTGCAGAACATACAAGCCTGAATAGGGTTTTCGGCGTGAACGGACGGAGCTCGTTGTTATAAGAATTCGCGTACAATGCTCATAGAATACCTGTCCACTCTTCCTCTCAAAGAGCCCCAAGTATTTTTACGGCTCTAAACTCTTGGTAGCTTATTATACACACCGAGTACCTAGGTCAGCACACCAATCCTCTTTATTCAGACGATACTTACCTCCAGAATCCAGCTATCTTTCATCGACTTCAAGGATGAGTTCAATTAACTCAGACTTCTGTGCCCTCTCGCTCTCTGATGTAACCACTACACGTTCGCCATTGTTGGCGACGTCGAGCCCCACAACGCTTCCTGTTGAACTCTGGCTCGAAATTTTGTCGCATATGCCGACGTCATCAATACAAGCCATGACTTACACATGCAGTTCTCTCCGCTGGCTCGCGCAACCGTTACTCTTCAAACTCTTCATCATCCGCCTCGACAGCCCTCATGCCCAAAATTCCTCTGGCCGGCGCGATATACATCCAGCGAGTGGCTTGGTACGACTAGCTGCTTTACAGCTCGCACATATCGCCAACGCGATGACGGAAATTCGGCTAGTCCCATCAGTATTTATGGATCGACATGAGCAGGGAACCCTGTCACCTCAAACCACCAAAAGCCTTCTCGTCGACACACTCTTCTCTGCTCTTCCATCGCTATCGAACCTCCGAAAATTCATTTGCCACGACGTCCTATTTACGAAATATCATTTGTCGATCCTCAGCCGTATACCCAACCTCAAACATCTCGAAGTTCAGTCATGCCGAACAATTTGTCTCCCCGAAGACTTTCCTAGTTTTGAGTCGACCTCGCTGGAGACTCTAGTAGTCGACTACCCCTTCAATTCGCGAGCGTTGTTTAGGAATTCTCGATTCCTTGCGCTACTTTTGCAAGCTCGAAAGCTTAGCCGGATCTTTGCCGGACCTGGGGACGAGATACTTTTTGCCATGACGGAAACACCCCCTCCCCCGACACTTTCTATTCTAGAGATTCCAGTGAGCTGCGTCTTGTCGCCGCTATTTGATTCGGTTCTTGCAAGCTGCTCCAGCGTTCAAGAGCTGTCGTTGTACATGGCCACTGGAGACTCTTATTTACCCCCTTTGGAACATCTACCTGAGGGCATCCTGCCTAATCTTCGTTCATACCATGGACCTCGCACTTACGCTCCGTGGTTCACGCGCGACCGCTCTATAAGAGACGTCGACTTCCCGCTTCCAGCCCTACCGAACGATCTCTGCAATACAATCGGGCATATGACGAGGGAAATCGAGTCCCTCTCGTGCAAGGTCGACAGCCTCGACGCCACACTTCTCCAAACCATCCACACCACATTCCCCTCGCTCAAACATCTCGCCATCTCCGGGGCCGCAGTCGACATCGACCGTCTGTCTTCCGTCCTTTCCATCGCAAAAGTGCACAAGGGCCTGACGAGCATCCAGATCACGGTGCAGACTGGTGTGCCGCGTTTGACCGACAGCTGGGGTGCGACAGTGGCGAAGATGGTCCTTAGCCGCCTCATTCGCGCATACCCGATTCTCGAACATGCGAAACTCGTATATCAGCCTCAGGTCTCCGTTGTCTGGAGCCGTTCTAAGGAGAGGAAGCAGACCACGACGAATGTCGATGCATCGGAATTGCGGATCGAAAAACAGGAGGTTTCTTCTAAAACCAGCGCGATCTGGGACATGTTTCGTTTTAATTCATGAATGAACGGCTGAATTCAATAATTTCTCTTGGACAGACTTTTCACTCAGTTGCTCTTTATGCCTTGCAGCCTAGAAGTATATATCCTGATTTTGATCCACACCCATGTAATGCCTACATTTCTACCACTACCAGCATAAAACGACTTCACGACATCATACGCTCTACCTACAATACCAGCTTTTATCTTCACAATCCTTTTGCTAAGTTTGCGGTTGAGAATTATAAGCCGTTTGCGACAGCATTCAATATTAAGGCATATACAAAGGTTTTACAAATATCTAAAGCTTCCTGGTGAGCAAAGAAGCGATGTACAGAGCAGCGCAGACGGCTATCAGGAGAACATAATGAACACGGTAACCGTGCAGATAATTCCTTGGAATAGAGGAGAACGAGGTTGCTGCGTTGGGCCCGATTGCCCTCATCAAGTTGACAGTCGTCCATAAGCCTTAAAATGAGAATTGTACTTGGGGAGACGTTTTTACAAGTGCGAACCTGACTCAAACCATTGGTCGCCCCAAGGGATGCACAGTTAGGCTGCTGCTGAGATGAATGTGAAGATTGTCCTTTTCAGAAGGTCAATTCGTGATTTACCAATTTAATCAGCTCTACAAGTAGCTTACCGTGCGCAAGGCTCATGCCACCAGTGAGAGTAGTCTGGAGAGCTACCGTGTGCCAGACAAGGGTACTTGAGGCCTGCCCTTTAACCGTATAGCTGATCATGGGAAACGCCAAAAACCACGGAAACAGAGCCGCGACGCCAACGGTACCATCATTTCGTGGATTCGCGCGAAGAACACCGTTTGGAACACTCCGTTCGATATTCCGATAATTGACAAAATCCTGCCGATGGCTGGGGTGTCAGGCCGAGTCCATCCATCTCGATCGGAGTGGAGAGATATAGAGGCTGGATTGATCGATAGACCACCTCGAGCATTGCGAAGACGGCGTAGTTCCCGGCTGCGACTGTTACTTTGGGAATGAGAAGGTCGCGGAGGGGAAGAGGTCTTTCGGACTGAAGCTACGGCTTTGCGTTCCGATCACATGGAATCCTTCGTGGGCTAATTGCGTCGGAGAGAGGGTACGCTGTGCCTCCTGGTGTCAAGAATCCAGAAGACTTACTTGCAAGGCATCATCCATTCATTATCCCCGTATTTCCAGGTGTCAAATCGAGTCTTGCGGCTCGCTCACTCTTTAAGAATGCTAAGGAGGCCTATCATTGTCTATACAGATTCAAAGGTCTCTGATTGATTTATGCATGCTACAGCTTCTTAGGAAGCAAAGACGCAACATACAGTCCAGCGCAAACTGCTAAAAGAAGCACATAATACACGAGGTACCCACCCATGTAATCCCTCTCAATGGATAGGGAGAACAAGGACGTCGCTGCGGTCGGCCCGACTGCCCTCATCAAGCTCACGGTCGTCTGCGCGGTGACAATGACATCAAAACTTTCCTTACTGAGATGAGTTGTTGAAGCGTACCTGACTCAACCCATTAGTGGCGCCGAGCGAGGCTCGGTTCGGCGCGGCGGCGGCGATGAATATGAATATTGCGCCTTTCATTTGCAAGAGATCAATTTCGCGATCAACAAAAGGAGGTTTTGACATCGCTGCATACCGTACGAGAGATTCAAGCCGATCGAGAGCAAAGTCTGTATCGCCACCACACTCCACACAAGCGCACTCAACCCTTGCGCCTTCGCTATCCAACTAATGAGTGGAAACACTGCAAAACACGGAAATGCCATCGCCACGCCCGCCACGAACGTCTTCTTCGAACCGAATCGATCATGGATCCTAGCGAAGAAGAGCACCTGGAACACGCCGTTCAGGATCCCAAATGCAGAGAGGATTTGGCCGATGGCGGGGGGGGCGAGGCCGAGCCCGCCCAGCTCGATGGGGGTTGACAAAAATAAAGGCTGGATGGAACGGAAGGCTACCTCTAGCATGGCGAAGAAGGCGTAGTTACCCGCTGCGATAAGGACCTTTGGTGTGAGGAGGCCCCGCAGGGGGAGGGGCTGCTCAGCATCTGGTACGGACAGGGATTGGGATTCGACGATGTCCTTCGAGGGGTGGGTGGTTCTAGTGAGGAGATGGGATATAGGCATGGGCGCCTTGTGCGTGTCCTTGAGATAGAGGAACGCGACGAGCCAGATGAGTGCAGCGTATGAAGCCGGCACGGCAGACGGTACGAAATAAGGGTATTTCTTTAGAAATTCGTTATTCCCGAATAGGGAAGGGAATTGGTCGGCGGGCCGGGAGAGGAACCCGCCGATGACGGGACCGAGCTGGTGAGGTTGAGAACAATCAAATCGTGGCGAGAAGTGAGGCGTGGGGATAGGGACTCACAGCTCCGCCGGTGGACCACGCGATGGGCATGTATGCGTACGCCTGACGAAACGAAATTGTGTTGCGTCAATTTTATGCAAGCGTGAGGGGAGAGAAGAGGATGGTAGTTTAAGTAAGTATACGGTATACTTACCTCTGCGATGTTCGTCGAATCCGTCATTTCAGCCATCATACTGTAGTAAAGCGGGTAATAGCGTCAGACGGCTACAGTACACACACGCACAAGGCAGGGGCGTACACATCCCGCGCGTGGATTTTGCTTACCTCTTAATCACGCCGATGTTTCCGTCTTCAAAGCAAAGAATGCACAATCAATGACTTGGGGTTAGCAAGAATGGCGAGGGTACATACTCAGAGCACCATTGAGACATCGGCTATTCGATAAGGCATCATCAACTTCCATGTTTGGAGAAAGCAAAAGTAAATGAACGCACCTTAACACCAGAGTCCCAAACGTCTTTGAAAGGCCGAAGCAGAACATTGAGATGGTGAGGCCAAAAAGGCCAATAAGGACGACTGGTTTCCGGCCTATATAGTCTGAGGTCCTGCTCCAGTGCAATACCGTGAGCGCTTGGGTGAGGAAGAATAGGCATTGCTATTCACATTGACAAAGAACAGGGGAAGGAGGGTGTCAGTGATCTCGTTTGCGACTGGGGGAGGGTTGAAACGCACCAAGAGCCCAACATAATGTCCCACCCGACTTTCTTTTCCATTCGTAATGCCGATATCACGTATTAGCTGCCCATTTCAGTCAAATAAGAAAGAACTCCAAGTAGAACATACAGTCTGTGTATAATAACGTACCTGGGGTGCAAAGGGCGATATGACCTGTATCGTGAGCGGCTCTGCCACCTGCAAAAGCATAATAATCGTGAACTGGGACCATGGTAGAGGCGTCCGTTTTCGAGGCTGAGGGGCTTGGAAATGGAGTAGGGGTGTCCCTTCTTCTGGTCGAGGTAAAGTGAGCATAGACATGGCGAGGCGTCAAGGTCAAAAGTAGGTTCGGGAGTATGGCAGACATAAAGAAGTTCCAAACGAATTACTAATCTGTTTTCATTAAAGACCGGTTACGCTGAAGTCCAGAGGAGCGGGGCCTTATCGTCGATATCGCAAACGTTGTTCGGCCGAGGCTGACAGTGTGATTATATACTTTATCCTAGTTATGTCACTGTCATTGAAAAGTTGATTGTTCGGATCCATGCCCGGCTCATCGTTCATCTTCGAGATAAGCCGATGGAGAGACAAGTTTCTTGTTTGTTTCAAGGCGAGTCCATCCAATACGTACATAAGGGTCATAGCGGTGCACGCTGTACAAGTTTCCTTGCCTCGGGCTTGCACATAACTACAACTGTAGAGGGCCAGGGTCAGGGAAAGAAGTTGAACGGACTTATGATCGTGAGTGGGACGTACATGATTTGTGGAGCCGGCCATTGGGCTTGGCAGTTGCAATGAGGGTTATCGGGTAGCCTGTAGAGCGGGAGCACAGCACAGTACTTGCGAAAATATACATTGAACGCCGCGTGAGCTGGTCGTCAGGATCGCGTAGATGCGATGACGGCACTTCTACATATAGACACAGATAGTAGATTAGATACAGGTAGCACTGCCACATGTAGAGGAGGGCACGGAACAGGGAGCCACGCTTCGCCTGCTCTACGCGTTGACGCGCGTAAGCAGTACAATACTGCCGTCTCCAACATATACCTTGGGACATAGTGTTTGGGCATGCGCCGTGGAAACTTTGAACAGGGCAACAAAGTGGGGATAGATAAGATATTGATAACATGCATATTACTAAGGGCTTACGTTATTTGTGATGGGATCTCAAAGTACCAATCTGGAAGTATGCCTCCGTTATTTGACTTCCAGGTGGGCTGTTGCAGCGAGATCCCTATTTAATCATGGTGTCTACACGGCGACGGTCAGTGGTAACAGCTTCAGAAGTGCGCGCGATACACGAGAATGGTCCAGGTTCAGCTTCGAGTTCAAAGTTGCTGGCTGTGGAAACTTCGGACTCAGATGCACATGGACCAGCCGACTCTGGAGAAGCTGTGAGTGAATGGGAAAAACGTACGTTTCCAGCGTTCCTTCGGCTTTGTAAATCTTTGATGCGTCATTTCCAGGTGGGGAGAAAGGAAAAGCCAAACCCAAAGTGCAGCTTCCAGTGAAACGTAGGAAGGGTGCGAACTCGCCAACAACCACAACTATAAAGATTATACGCAGGAAAAAGAGCATCTCCTTACTGTTCACGATGCCTTTAGACGTCATTTTTGCTGTGAGTATCTCAACGTACTGTGCCATGCCACCTCACTGAACAATTCAAAGAGGTTTTTCTTCGAGCTGGAACCAAAAGATCTGGCCACTTTGACGCGAACCAGCAAAGCATTGCGCGAGACCCTTATGACAAGAAACACCTTAACTATCTGGAAGCCTGTACGCGAAAAATATGAGATCCCTGAGCCTCCGCAGGATTTCTCGGAGCCAAGATGGGCATCGTTACTCTTCGGGGATCTCGATGCCAGGTATGTCTTCTCTGGTATTACTCACGAGATCATGCTACTTGACTGCCACGTAGTGCTGTGGAGCTTCCAATATCAATTCGATTGAGTTCTGTCTACGTCGCCGACTCTGCAAAGTGCAAAAACAGAAGTCAGTCCTACACACGCCTTAGAGCCTCTGCCAATCTCTCTGCATCATTTCTAACTTGGCGGGTATAGTTATGTCATCGGATCGAAATTCGAAACTGTATTTCCGGGCCAGGATAGCGAATTGATTAACCTTATCCTCTACACACATGGTGCGTACCCAAACCCCTCTCAACATCCCTCATTTGTCTGAAGACTGGTTCAATAGATGGCTGGTTCAATCAGTGTTCTTTGAATATTTGGTTCTTTGGAAAGCTGATGTTGAGGATACGCTGATGGGCTGCTCTCAAAACAAAAACGACACCAGATGCCAAGCAGAAGTTGGAGGAGTTTCATCGTGAGAGGAAGGAATTTGTCGCGGGTGCTTTGAAGGTGATTCTTTGGGTAGCGCCTGGATATGCCCCTTCTGACCACTGCTTTGAAGGACTTGAAATGGCTTGAGTGGTATAGAGAAGAAGATGCCGGCTATCGAGAACGTAAACAGCTAAGAGCAGTCACGTATGGCTCTTTTCCTTTGTTTCTTGTGCGCCCCAATTGAAACCTGATCTCAAATAGCATTCGTCAGAAATTCCTTGATATGGGATATGATGCAGATGATATCCTTGACACCATGCGCGAGGAATCCGTGGATTCACCAATTACACTAACTGATCAAGGTACGGACTCCTGTCCTTACATTACGTGCCCACCGGCCTCATTAGGACTTACCATGAATTTCATAGGATGAGAACGTATTTGAGGTGAATTCGAGAAGACTCTCATCTATATAAGAGACCAGCGTATAGAGATGGAGCGTCGTCAGCGCATGAACAGCAGATTCGCGACTTTCAAGAAGGTTTTCGACGCCTACACCCTGACCCTCCTTCCGGAATTGTGGCTTCGATATTCCTACTGGCGTGAAGTTGCTGCCTTTCCAGAATTTGACCGGATTCTCAGCGCACCTTAGGATGTCGCTGTAGATGAAGGGTCCTTTGCGTCAGCCATGGTACAGCTTCCATGTTTAGCGGCGAAGCGGATAAAAGACAGACAAACTAAGCTTATTCAGTTCGTAAATGATGTTCGCGATTATGCAAGTTGGAGATCCCTGTCCACCCCGACTAAAACCGATCTCACCCTGGCCAAGTCCGTATTCAGATGTGACAGTGTGGTGTGCGGAGCCAACATCTCTGCCTGGGACCATATCTCATGCAACCCTTTCTTTGGGAGCACTGACGTCGCGCGCCACATATGCGAGGAACACAAGTATCATATCGAGGGACATGTTGAAGGGTCTCGTGAACACTGCTGTTACCTTCTTTCCAACGGGATCAGTAGCTGTCGACCAGTTGGTGCAACTCGTGGGACTCGACCCCGCCCACGCAACGGTTGCGGACATGGACCGAGGCGCCCATTATCTCTTTTGCTCGGGTTGTACGGGTGCGACCCGGCGGACGGTTTATACTTGTGGCAGTGCTGTGTGTGACTTCTGACGACCTCTTGTTCATTTCGGGTGACTAATAGCTGTCACAGTGCAGGTTGTTCATGCAGCGGGACCGTGTTCACCACCCCGCACCGTCATTACGACTGCTTACTTCAGCGGACACATTAAATCCCAGTAGGCTCTCAAGTACTGTCTTTTGCCGTGACAGTCTCCTGATCATCGGAATCGCTAGGCATGGCATTGAGCACCACAAGATCCTGCTGACTTCGTTTGCTATCGTAAGGAGCGCCCAGCTTCGGGAAAGGTAAGGGAGGGAAACGCGACCCGTTCAGATTTGGTCCTCATACATCTTCTGACACTCCTCAGACACAGCGTAGACATCCCCGAACCCAGTAACAATTTCTTCCTCTACTAGTACATACAACCATTCATTTCAGACAACATTTTTGGCTGCAGAGACGTTATGTGAAGTTGTGAAGTTGTTAAAACTTGTCATATATGTCGCCCTATCCCTGCCCTGCCCGTTCGTGGGCTTCGCCCCTTCCACTACACCCTTAATCTACATTATGGGTACTTACCTCTTCCGTCTCACCGTCCATCATTGCATGCCTACATCCCTCGCTCTTTCTGTAATAAGAGTTTTGCTTTCGCTTTTGCCTCGGGTTTCCTGCATTTGAGGTCTCTCATTTCAGTCCTACCCTGTTCATTTTACCTTTGATGTTTGGAGTCCCACAGCTGGATCACATCCTTACTTCTCTCCTTCGCCATATGGATCACATACAAGTACATAGACAAAACAAAGCGTGACACTCAACCTGGCTGACCTCGCATTCCTTCTTCGGTCAAATCACAATCCCTTTCTTTTGGACTCCAGGGTTCAAGGTTGCAACGTTCGAGTGACCCTGTGCAATAACACTAAGCATTGCACTTTTGTGAGAATCTACAGGTGGTTTTATAACAGCACGCTTGTCAGTGAGTATCAAAGAAGGGCGGCTTCGAGATCAAGCCGAGGCTGCGCTTGTATTTAGCACATGCGTCTGTGCAAGTCGAACACGCTATCTATTGTATATGTAGACAAAATCTTTGTCGGGTTCGGGGTCAACTATGCAGTGTCTGAGCCGCTCGTCAGAGAATATAGGAGGGCCAAATGAAATGTTCTTACTTCGCTCTAAGATGCTGTTTCACCCCATGGATATCAAATAACCGCGACCCATCACAATGTTCGCAGCGAATACCATGGGCAGTCTGCGTTGCAGATCGCAACCGCGGGTTCTTGACACTCTGTGCAGTAGAGGGCCCCGAGGCCGGTTGGATGTGTCCGGCTTGCTCACTTGGTCTCTGCCAGTATGACAACGCCATAGGTTGCAGACGCTCTCTACGATAGCAGAAGAAATCGATGGAGTCCTGCGGGTTCTCAATGCCATGCCTAGCAATACTGAGTAGAGTCGCAATCAAAGCCAATGCGCGAGACATACTGGGATGTGATGTGTTCCATAACAGAAGCTTTAGTCCGACGCGCCGGGATGTGGGTGGAGCAATGGTAGCATAACCAGCAACGGCTCCCTCTTGCGGGATCTTGAGGCGTCATGACATTTTGAACCTCTGCTGAGGTCAGGGGTTGTAACGAGGGTGTTGTAGCGTGACAGTGTTGGGCTACATGGGCAACCTGAACCAGGTATTAGTCTCATGGAAAAGCCAGAAGGTCGGAATTCACATACAGCACTGCGCCATGTAAGGGCCGTCCGCCAAGGGAAACAGCCTGAGCAAAAGAAGTAATGGGCGCCTTTGTCCATGTCTGCAGCCGTTGCTTGACTCGGATTCAGCCCCACGAGCTGCACTAATTGAGCAGCAACCACTGATGCCTCTTGAAAGAAGCCAATGGCAGTTTTCACGAGTGTCACCGGGATAATTTGTCCGTACCGTTCATAATATCGAGAATCTTCGCAGATGTGGTGAGCAGCATCAGTCCAACCAAAGAGTGGGTTGGCGGAAATAAACCTCCATGCAGGCTTATTGTTTACGCACGACGAATTGCCACACTGGAATACGGACGTGGCCAAGTTGAGAACATCGAAATCGGCCCTGGTCACCTGGGGATGTGAGGCGTGGGCAGACGCAAGCTGAGTAAGCTTGGCCTTTCTGTCTCCCAGCCATGTTGTTACTAGTCCCGGAAGGTGTTGCTCCATGGCTGGCATAAGGCTCGTTTCATCTACAGCAACATCATCAGGTGCACCAAGAATTTCGTCGAAAACTGGAAAGGATGCGGCTTCTCGCCAGTGTGGGTATTGGAGCCACATGGGCGGAAGAAGCGTCCGAATGTAGGTGTCGAAAGCCTTCTTGAACTTATCAAGCCTGCGTGATATTCGCTTCTGACGCTCCTTTTCAAGTCGCTGGTCTTTCATTTTGATGAGAATCTTCTCGAGGCCAGGTCGAATACGTGCCCATCCTGTGCAGTGTGAATTTATGATCAGCCTGAGTCTTATGGGCTGCTGAACACGTTTATCACAGCATGCAGGAACTCCGTACCTCGAACAGTCAGTTCATTTGGTGAACCCACAGACGTTTCTTCCATGATGGACAGGATATCATCCGCAGGATAACCCATGTCAAGGAATTTCTGGCGAATGCTATTTTCCCGAAAACGCGTATTAGATAGAGTGCACGAGAAAGAAAGGAAAAAGAAACATACGCGGCTGCCCTGACCTTTCTGCGTTCTCGAGAGTCGACATCACGTTTTCTGTTCGACTGCTCAAGCCATTCCAAATACTCCGGTGCATCCTTAAAGCAGAAATGGAGGCCAGCAGGCAGGCGCATTCAGGCCACGCTCCTCAACTAGAAAAAAAACAAATAATAAATCACCTCGAAAACATCCGCGACAAACGCCCTCCTTTCTTGACGAAATTCTTCCAATAAGTTCACATTCACATTCTGTTTCGTATCTGCTGCAGTCGAAATCACTTTTAGAGCATTCCATTGGCGTATGATGTCCTCGATATCGGCTTTCAAGAAGTATCGGCTACTTGAGACACGACCTCCAGCTGTTGTAGCATGCTTCCAGTCAGATAAAGGAGGCATGTTGGGTACTTAGGGGTTTAGGTACGCACTGTCGGTATAGGGGATGAGGTCGAGCAATGCACTATCCTGGCCCGGAAATACAGTTGTGAATTTCGACGTGGCGACGTAGCTGTGCCATACATGTCAAGTCAGCAAAAGTTGCTAGGACATGTATAGGATTTTGACCGACTTCTGCTTTTTGCACCATGCGCAGAGTCGGCGCCGTATATAGAAATCGATGGACTGGATGTTGGGGGTGCCGCAGCACTACATAGAAATTACCATCAGCCCTTCACTTTTGCAAGTGATATATATCGGAGAAAACATGCCTGGCATCGAGATCCCCCGAAGAGCAGTGATGCCCATCTCAGCTCCGAAAAATCTTGCGGAGGTTCGGGCACCTCACACTCCTCGCGCACGGATTTCCAGACACTGAAGGAATTCTGCGCCATGAGTGTCTCGCGCAGAGACTTGCTCGTCCGTGTCAGTGAGACGAGGTCTTTTGGTTCCAGCTCGAGGAAGACCTTTAAGTTCAGTTGTTCAATTGACTGTAAACGGGTACAGTATTGATATACTGGAATTAAGTACTCACTGCGAAAATGACGTCTAAAGGCATTGTCAACAGGAGGGAAATGTTCTTTTTCCTGCTAGTGCGCGTCACGGTTACTGTGGTCTTTGTGGTTCCGCTTGTTGGCGAGTTCGAACGCACAACCTTCTTACGTTTCGCAGCAGGCTGCCCTTTGGATTTGGGTTTGGATTTGGATCTGGGGTCAAGTTTTCTTTTCTCTTCGCCTGACAATAGACGTCAGAGATGCATAATGCATATTATACATAACTGAAGATAGGTTGGACCCTCACATCTTTCCCAATCGCTCCCTTCCTCGTCATCAAAAGAATCCAAATTTGAGTTTGTCATTTCCTCCGGGTTTGCCATGTCGGACACCTTTGGGCCTGAGCCTGGACCATTATTGTATCTCGGAGCTCCTGCTGACTGCCACCGTGTCGACACCATAATAAAATGAACGTCTTAATGGCTCTCGTTGCCAGAGCTGGGTATGGTAAGAAATTGGAATGAGCCTTCTGACATCAGTGACGAGAGCGACAATAACCCCATTGGACACGATCGACAACGATATTGCATCAGGAAAGTGAACAGTTTCTGAAAATGCTTTAAATTCAATTGTAGTTTGTGAAAAATGTACATTCTACCCAAGCCTGATAGGGTCCATTGCATAACAATATATACATCGGTTGGGTTGGTCAAACCTGCCCACCATTCAATACCGGAGGAGTTGGTAACATGCACCATATTGCTTGACAAGCCCATGGATGCAATCCTGGAGAAAAGAAGCAGCGTGAAAATGCCTGGTCATTTGAACATTAATGTAATGGGCATATCAATATAGATAATGGTCGGTGATGTTTGTACTTGAGGTCATGAGTGATCGGAATGATAAATAATATCGCACCATGAGGAACGAAGGGTCTTGCAACTTTCATCGGTGCGGGAGAGGTTTGTCGCATATGCCAGAACGGGGAGATGGATAGGATGTGTGAGAACGGCAGGGCCTACAATACCAACCCGTGCGGAGAAGATTGTCACACACACCAGGGTGAAGAGACTGACCAGATCAGTCAGAGCGGTGGAGCTTGCAATACCAACCTGTGCGGAGAGGATTGTCATGTGCATCAGAGCGAAGACACTGATCATATCTGCCAGATTGGCAGGGCTTGTAAGGTCAAACTGTGCGGAAGGGATTGTCACATGCATCAGAGCGAAGAAACTAATCAGATCTGGCAGAGTGGCAGAGCTTGTAAGGTCAAACCGTACAGAGAGGGTTGTCATGTACACCAGGGAGAGGAGACTGACCAGATCCATCAGAGCGGCGGGGCTTGCAATACCAACCCGTGCGGAGAGGATTGTCGTGTGCATCAGAACGAAGACACTGATCAGATCTGCCAGATTGGTAGAGCTTGCAAGGTCAAACTGTGCGGAGGGGGTTATTGTGTGCATCAGAGCGAAGACGCTGATCATATCTGCCAGATTGGCAGAGCTTGCAAGGTCAAACCGTGCGGAAGGGATTGTCACATGCATCAGAGCGAAGAAACCAATCAAATCTGCCAAAGTGGCAGAGCTTGCAAGGTCAAACCGTACGGAGAGGATTGTCACGTACACCAGGGCAAAGAGACTGACCAGATCCGTCAGAGCGGCGGGGCTTGCAATAACAACCAGTGCAGAGAGGATTGTCATGGGTATCAGAGCAAAGAAACTGATCAGATCTGTCAAACTGGAAGAGCTTGTGAAGTCAAACTGTATGGAGATGATTGTC